>JAQFXL010000174.1:0-28517 GCA_034693445.1 Edwardzetes edwardsi | reverse complement strand
TGCCTTGAATTACCAATACTTTACAATAATTAATATCTAGCTCGTATTTTGTATTTTGAACTGACCCCGTTATTTTGCTTTGATAAGCTATCAAGAATTGAAAGCTGTTTTACAAAATGTCAATTAACTTCCTGAAAGAAAACAGATTTTATTTATCTTGATAAAAAAATAGCTATTATTTCCTATTCAAAGGCTTTTTATTTATTTTTTGCGAAAATGAGCAAGAAACAATTTATAGTATTGTTTAATAGGTAAAGAATACGTTTTAAAGTTATTTTAATTTGTCTGATCACCGCTTCGGTAGTAATAATGGCCACCAATTCTATGGTCAGTGTATTTGAATATAACTCTGACTTATAAGACATCAAATGTTTTGACTAAAATTTAAAATAAATTCTTCGAAAAATAGTTTTAAATGAGTTTTTTATTTAATATTTTTTTCATTCGAATACGACTTTCATTTGATTATCGTTTTCATCGCCATCGGGATGTTGAGGGTTGATGTGGATGTGCCGAGTAATCAGTTCCTTCAGACTGATTCCCTTGATTTCTGGATTGACTCTGATTCTGATGGTCTCTTGAATCTTGTGTCAAGTCTGACGTTAAGCTCTGAAATGGATTAAATTGATATCCACTCCGTGTTTGCTGATTCCCTTGATTTCTTGATTGGCTCTGATAAGAACGGTCTTGTGGTGGTTGAAACCCATATTCACCACCTTGACTTTGATTTCCCCCAGGCCGATTCCCTTGATTTCTTGATTGACTCTGATTAGAACGGTCTTGTGTTGCTGGAAACCTATACCCACTGCCTTGATATTGATTTCCCCAAGACTGATTCCCTTGATTTCTTAATTGCCTCTGACTCGCGGGATCTCTTGTTTGTTGTGTCGTCTGTGACGATGTTGATGCTTGATTTTGCGGATAAATAGAACCTGATTCCCTTTTCTTGTTCTTTCTCTTTCGAGCCTTCTTATCACTCCATGGCGATTGTCTAACCAAACAGGTCAGTTTCTCAACATATAAGGGTCTGTTCTCAGTATATGTCCCATCGATAATTGCCTCTTTCTTCCACATCCAACCATCCACACCGATTCTGTAAAGTTCATTACCTTGGTTGATATGAAAATGACCCGTTTTGTCCGAATAGTCTTAATCATGCTTCTCTTTCAGTCGTATGTAATGATAGCCAAAACCTTTGATTTCTATGTATCGGTATTCGTATTCATTGAAAATAATTTTCAATGTAGGGTAACCAAGATGGTAACAATCGCTCACATATTTCATTTGCATCTCTTTCGATGGCAAGTAATGAATGTCAACCTTATTAGTGACGTCATCATGGAGCATTGCTGGGGGATACATTGGGGGTACAGGCAGTCGCGACTTTTGGTGTTGCAAGGTATCGAGGAAGTCTGCAACCCATTCACCATCTTTGTAGTCTATGTCCACAATATTTGATATATTGAATTCGATGGGCAAATCTTTCAGGAAGAGACCTAGATTCTCCTGATTAACTTTGAAGGAACGCCTTTCGTTGAGATTTAGGATTTGTTTCACCATTTCTCGGTCGATATTTCCACCTTTTGATGGTACTTGGAACTCTGTACCATGATGAGTGACAACAGAGTCGTGAAGCATCTCGTAATGAATCCGAGCATCGATTTCCTCAATTCCATTCATGCCGTTCTCAACGGCTGTAATGCGAGCCCCCATCGGGACAGTCAGTACAAGTCGTCTATTCTCCCACTCATTGACCGGTTCTCTGATAGGTCCGACTGAAAGAGTCCAAGAAATCGAATTATGCTTCGAATCGATTGCACCCAAGAAAATAACTGGTCGGTGATAAACACCCGGATTCTCTGCGCTTTGTTGAGGTGTAAGTCCTCCGTTCACGGGTTCGAAGAAGTTTCTGAAGTAGTTCTCCCATTCGTATAACCTGTAGTCAATTGCACTAAAATCCTCTTTGTTGGGCGGCATATTTTCCCTGATTGGATTATCGATTCTGAACTGTCCTGTGTATATAACAATGCCTCCCTCCTGCACCAGTGATCTGTTGTGTTTTTCATCCTCCCTTTCATCGATGACAACTAGTTTGGCGCCGGCACACACATAGAAAGCTGTGAAGTCTAGTCTCTGGTTTTCTCTGAGGAATTCTTTAAACTTCTCAACAGTCAACTCATAGACCCCACCATTTCTTAGACATCCTTCACCGAAGCGGTGGTAATAGCGGTCGCCTTCATTATTATAATTTGTGAACTTTTTGAAATGGAGACCGAACGTGAGCGCTTGAGCAGGGGCAATCTCTTGCCATTGATAACGTAAGACTGGGTATACTGAATGAATGGGAGACAACCTTTTATCTACAAAGGGTTCTTCTGTGTAATTCCAATTGTATTCAAACCGATTCATCATAAGTTGACCACAGCTATCGATAAATACATGTGTGCCAGCTTGTCTATATTTTAACATTTGTCTTTTAGGGCGAGCTTTAGATTTTATGAACATAAGAGAAGTGACGATAACTGAGAAGCGACTCATATTCGGCACATATTTGGGAATACTTTCTTTGATTGTTTCTATCATTACATCGAAGTTTTCCGAAGGCATTAAAGGTGTGTTAAACTCATTCCAGTCTTTGGTCTCTTTCTTTTTAGCCGGTAACGATTGTGGTGCCACCACTGGTGTAAGTGGGGGTGTGGATGCCAATTTGAATTTTGACGCAATTAATTTAGCAGCAGTTTCATTCTCCTCCCCCTTCTCCTCCTCCCCCTTCTTCTCCTCCTTCTCCTCCTCCTCCTCTTTCTCTTCCTCTTCCTCCCCCTTTTTCTCCTCCTCCTCCTCCTCCTCCTCCTCCTCCTCCTCCCCCCCCCCTCCGCCTTCTTCTCCACCTTTACTATAAATCTTTGGAGAAACAAAAGTCTCTTTCGGTGGCTTCTATCGTCGACAGTGATTTGATCTTGTTTCCGCGCCAAAACAGTTGTGACGAAAACATGTTGCGGATCCGCAATAATTTGGCTAATATTTCGTTGATTTGCGGACATCTTTTGGCTGAGACTTTGTTTAACGGTTTTCTACTATTTTTTGATTTTCAACCTTTTGTTCAAATTTTGATTATTTTTTTGAACATTTATTTTATTTTCATATTTTTTCAATTGTTGTGAGTACTGACAGATAATAATCAAGTGTTTAATTAGTCCTAAAATTATTTCTTTTCTCAAATTAAGTGTTGTTTCAATTCTGTATAAATAGTGGGAAGGATTTGATAGAAAAAATCTTTTTATCACAGTTACCAACGTATGACTGAACAAATTGCACATGATGTGCATTTGACCATGGTAGCCTACAATTGCTAAATTCAATGAATTATAATTGAATTTTAATTAATAACTACAAAAAACATTGGATAAAACACTAAATAACTTATCACCCCTTCGGAGGCGTGGGTTCGAATCCCATCTTGCCAAAAACTTTTTATCCGATTTCACATACTTTTGTTATTATCAAGTGATTAATTGTATCTAGGTAATTATTACAGTAAATCAACAGATTTTCAACATTTGAATAAATGTCATTTTAATGAAAACACAAAATCTTAAGCAAATTAATGAATAGATGAGAAAAAATGATTTTTTCAATTGAATATCAAATCAATTAGTTTTAAAACTCTTAATCCAATCAACAATTTGTTGACAATTAGTGTCCAACTGTTGTGTCGTTTCATTAGTCAATTGGTGGACAGACTCTGTGCCGAACCAATCGATGGCCTCTTCACTGATTGTGTTGAATATTTCGCACTCAATATTGTTTGTAATCTTTTGATCGTTATATTCCCTGTCTTTAAGTCTGTCATAAAGTGTGGTATTATTGCAACGAATTATAAACACAACTGAAAATAAATTCAATTTTAATTACATATAATCTATATTTCACTCAAAGTTTAGCAAAATTAAAGTTCAAATAACTTTTCAAAAGACAAATCATTGAATTTATTTCTGAACATAACATTAAACCTTAATTTTGCAAAACCTTAATCTTCAGAAACATTATCGAAACAAACCGTCAATAAGTTCTTTGGGAAAGAGATCTGTCGAATGATAATCAATGAGATGACTGCCATCACTCAGAATAGGACTCAGTTTGTCGACCATTAAGTCTTCATCGATGACATCTGTGTCCAGTTCTTCGTCATGTGATTCAATACAGCCGTTTGTTTTGCAAAAATCCGAGACATCGATGTGTTTAAAGTTCGGTAATAATTGACACAATTTTCGGCAAATACTGGTCTTTCCCGTTCCCGGCGTTCCCGCTATCAGTATGTTTGGACTCGAACGAAACATTTGGGCATAAGATAAACTAGACTCATTAACAAGACCACGACTTGAAATGAACACGAGATGTTGTCAAGTGTTGGATGTGCTGACTTCTATTGACCCATATTCTAACCATCTTGGAAAGTGAACAAACTTGCAAAGAATGAAATACATTAAACCAATAGATGTCAGCCAACTGTGAAAGAGTCTAAACTGTCGTCTCTATGGTTACCGCCGACACTGGATTTTGAAACTCTTCAAAGACGTTGAACATCAGGTGATCGCAATTTGTCTTCACGTTTGAATAATTTGACAAGGTAAGGTTGATTTTCAAGTATCTCACTTTGAGTTTATGATTGCAAGATGATAACTAGAACCAAGCATGATAAGTTATTGACAATCAAATTGAGCTCTTCTTAACGTTTTTTGTTAATTCATATCTCATTTGTTTTCATTAAAAGTCAATTAAATGTAATTTCGATACCAATTGTAGTGCTATTACTCAAAATGCAACCGAACCGCGAATTCCGGTCGCGACTGCCTCTCCCGAAGTCGACATTGTGGTCAACTATGATTGATCCGAGAAGAACTGCTTCTTCGACCTCTATTTTCGCCGACTCGGCCTTAAGAACCACAAATACGAGGATGAGTTCCACGTGTGTAAAACCGAGTTTCCGCACAAAAGCTGATACTTCGACAGCATTCAAAGCTGCGGCCCGTTTAGGACCGCATCCATACATGTCGGCAACTGTTAGGCCGACTTTAAGAATAGGAGTCGACCTAAATGTTGGTACCAAACAAGTGGTCACTCGATTGGACTTTGACTCCGAAAACAGACACTCGTCAGTGATTTCATCGAATGCCAACGAATCAACTAATCTCATCCATCTGTCGATGACCTCCAATACGCCGATAAAGAGTCCAGAGTCGAGTGCCTCCAAAAAAACAATGAGAAGTCCTGCAAATAGTCCGGCACTCAGTTCTCTATTCAGTCCGGTATTCAGTCCGGTATTCAGTTCGTCAAAGAGTCCACAAATATCTTCGTTATTAAGTCCTCCAAAAACTTCTATCTCTTCAGCTTTAAGTCCAGCGAAAAGTCCGACAATTGATTGGAATGCCATCACTAAAGAGGCAGAAGTGATGAAACTCAAGACAGATGTCAGTCGATTGGAAGGACTTCTCGAAGAATCTAAATCAAAATCTTCGCAAAAATGTGTGGAATATGATCTCAAAATCGAAAGTTTGACAAAAGATATCGAAAGAGAGAGAACTAAGTCCTCAGAAGTAGACAATCAAATGAAGACAATGGAACGCAAATGCGATGATTTGTCTCTTCAGTTGAATAACGCGAGAGAAGAGTTCGCCAAAGAGTACGATAAATATGAAAAACGTATCAATGAGTTGAACCGCACAATAGTGGAGGTAAGGAATCAATTGAGTGATTCCCGTTCGGCAGTTGATTCTACTAAAGCCCGCCATCAGTCGGAAGTGATAGAACTCGAACATCAAATAGTATTCCTCAAGAATCAAGTGACTCAATGTCACGAAGAACGACAAGTCGTCGAAAATCAGATTAAACTCTTGCGGACTGAGGTCCACACAAAACAACAGTTGGACACCGAACTGACCACAGTTAGGGCTGATCTAATGCTTCTGTCAGAAGAACTTCAATCATACAAAGATGGCGCCAAACTGTCCTCAATCTTAGAGAATGAATTCAAACAATTGAAAAATCTAAAGGAAGAGAATAAAGAGTTGAAACAATCAAATGAAATGCTTAGTGATGTCCACTCGAAGAATATGATTCTCGAAGAAAAGATAATTAGTTTGGAGTCCCAGTTGAGGGCCGCCAACGAACAGATCAAACAAACAATGGTTTCTGGTGTTGAGTGCACAGCATTGCGCAGAAAGTTGGAAGAATGGGAACAAACTCTTGTCAGTGATTCACCCGCTCGGGTCAGTGCACACATCAGTCAACTCCAAACCAGTGAATTGGTGTTGAGATCCGAATTGGGAACTATTAGGTCAGAACTCAACGAATTGCAGACACAGAGGAGTCGATTAGAGACTGATTTAAATTCCAATAAACGTAAAGTCGAAGAACAGAACGATTTGATTAAGAAATTGAACCGAAAATGTCTTCTCTTCGCCAAAGAGAAGGATAGTTATAAGAGACTTATTACCTCTTATGAGGCGGACCTCACTGTTGACTTGAATAAAGTGAATGCCGACAGAATCACAGAACTCGAGACTATTGTCGACGAGTATCGAAATCTTGTCGAACAGTTGGAAACGGAGACTAAACAACTCAGAACTGAACACAAAGTCGACGAATACAAGAAACAAATCACTCAATTGGAAGATCAATTGCGTCGATACAAAGAGTTGAACGAACAGTTTGAGGCCATCCAGAGCTCAGATACGGAGCAAAGTTCTGGTTATCGAGTCATTCATTTTAAACAGAATCCGGTTTCGGCTGAACTCGAAAAACAGAGAATTGAATTCAAAAGAATTACTGAAGAAAACCAGAGATTAGCCACAAAACTGGAACTCTTGGAGAATGGGTGCGAAGCAGACGTCACCCGACAATTAGATGAAGGAATCAAAAGTCGACAGGAAGTGGAAAAACTCCAACAAAAGCTCAATTCGGCCGAAAAACGTCAACAAAATATTATCGACGCATTTAAGAGGACTTCCAAAGAGTTTCGAGAGGTTTGTTGGCGTCTTCTCGGGTTCCGCATCGATATGTTGAAACAAACCAATACTTACCGCTTGTCTAATGTCTATTCCGACTCTCCTGAAGACTTTCTAATGTTTCAGTTAGAGTCCAATCAGACGATTAAACTCTTGGAAAATCAGTACTCAAAACGTTTGAGTGATTCGGTCAGCATTTATCTGACACAACACGACTCTTATCCCGCATTCTTAGCCTCTCTCACACTCGACCTCTTCCGCAAACAGACAATTGTCTGAATGTTATTACTTAAGACGAAAAGACCGAACCTTTTATTAAAAGCTTGTATTCATTCAATCATTTTCTCATCGATTGACGAAATTATTGTTACTTTTAATTCAATCAATAAATCAATATTCGATTTTTCAAAACGTCTAATGAATGAGCATGGTCATTGATCAGTCATTACAGTTACCAACGTTTGATTGAACAAATTGCACATGATGTGTATTTGACCATGGTAGCGCACAATTGGTAAATCCAATGAATTAAAATGGAATTTTAATGAATGACTACAGAAAACATTCGTTAAACTCGAACTCTAGGCTAACAAACAATCACTGCATGAGTTAGAGTTATTACATAAAAGGTTAGAGTAATGTTGGAATGGCACTAATTTGGTTGGAGTCATTCTAGAACGCGTTCGAAGCAAACTTTCATAACTGTAATCAAGTGTTGAACTAATATTGAAATTATCTCTTTTCTCAAATTAAGTGTTTTTTCAATTCTTCATAAATAGTGGGAAATAATTGATAGAAATTTCTAAAAAAATCTGTTTAATTGAAAAATATTTTTCATTCGATTTTTGTGTTTCTTTGAAATTTTTTATACAAATTATTATATATTTAAATATTTGTAGACAACATTATCCGAGACAATCATCTCATTAATAAATATTAACTGACATATATTATTGTCCTTGTTTGTTTTTAAAATAATTGAATAAATGTATAAATCATTTCGAAATATCTGATTCTGTATTCATTAGTGACACAAATATTTGATAATAAAAGACAAAACTTTTGTTATTTTTCAGAAGTATTCAAATATTTTGTATTTGAATTCAAATTATATTTTAATTACTCTTTTATCAGTCATTTATGCAAAAAGTAAAACAGATATTTCGTAAATTTGAATACAATTTGCAACATATTATCGATTGATTGCATTTGTGGTGCATTTGATGTGACAATCGATTACCAGACTATCTGTTCAAACAAAAATCTGTCATGTTTATTATTATACATGTGTTTCAACGAACCTGTCTCTTATTTTGCCTCAAAATTCAATGCAAATATTACTCAAATTACCCAATCGTCTAAATTTAGCTCAGAATCAAAAATGAGAGCTTTAAATGACTTTGAAATTCTATATTTTCAGCACTAAAAATACAAGAATTATAACAAATTATTCTCAATTTGTCCAAGTTCAAACCCGATTCGAAAATCTATATGCAATTCCAAGGTCATTGTCAAATTGAACAAAATTAATAACAAATTGTTTTTTGAGCTCAGGATTGAATTTCAACCATAGATTTATGTATTCAATGAACAATACGATTAAAATTGATTGTAAATCCAATTTTAATATCAATATTAGAGTTGAATAAACTGATGGGTGAAATATTACGCGGAAATGCAATGATATTTATAACTAATAAATATTCTTATGTTTCGTCTGTTTTTCATTCAATAATTCAATGAAAAAGTTGTAAAATTGTCGAAAAAAGACTTTATTTCTTTTGTCAAACAAAAACCAAAATTAATTTGTTTTTTCATTGAAAAACAATTTATAGCGTCTGTCAACCAAAGGGCACAGATTTCAAGTTCACACTAAACGGGTTATATTTTGTTATTATTTTCCATTGTGATTAAGTAGAAGAATTAATCCATTCTATCCATTATTATTTGTAAGAAAAATTAAGAGCAAGAACAAAAATAAGAGAAAAACAGCCGAAAGACTCAATGCATGACTAAATCTAATACATTAAAGAAACAATTTTTTAACTGTCAATGAAATGAGCAAAAAATTAACTAAATTTGTATCTTTTTCTTGATTTATGGCACTCCCCATCAAAGTAAGAAAGACTCTTAGACAGAAAAGTGTCTTATTTTGTTGTTGTTATTAATATTTAAAAATAATAAGAAAATCTATTCAAAGCCTAATTCGCAACGGAATTATGCCGTCATTCAAAACACTGTACTTTTCAATGTTTACAACACTATTAAACTGTATTTTATTTTGTTTTTTTTAATTTATAGACATTTTATTCATGTCTATAATTCCTGATATCAATGGTATTGCGAGAGTCGAGTCTTTCAACAATTCTCACAAATATATCCAGAAGTTTATCCACATTTAATATCTTTCTTTTGGGAGCTTTTTAAGTATTTATTCAACTCATCCAACAAAATCTTTTCCGATATTACTCCCGATGAGAGAGAGAGAGAGAGAGAGAGAGAGAGAGAGAGAGAGAGAGAGAGAGAGAGACCCTTCCATTGATCAGACCAGAGGCTATTCAGTGTAAAAAATTAGAGGAAAGTTTTATTTGAGGGAATAGTTTTTTTTATGTATTCTCTTTGCGAAAGACCTTCTTCTTCTTGAGCTGAAGAATGTCTGAGAACTGAGCTTTGATTGAATTATGGTTTGAATTGAAAACTCAAATGTCCTAACTTTTGGTCTAACAGTAAATTTGATCAAAATTTTTATATACTCTGAGAAACAGATTCTCGACAACTGTTCAAACATTCATCTATTGAATAGAAATCCAAAGAATTTTATTCAATTCATTCAATTGAATGACAAAAAAAATAATATCAGAATATTATTCTCTTAATTGTTAGCAATAAATATCCAAAAATATCTGATAGAAAAACAAAATAATCTTGTTATTTGAGAAAAGTTCCAAATGATTTACGATATCATATTAGATAAGACTTGGATTAATTGATAATTACTTTTGAACTTTTCCTTCAGATAAATAACAAAATACTAATCTTAAGTCTGCTCTCTCTCTCTCTCTCTCTCTCTCTCTCTCTCTCTCTCTCTCTCTCTCTCTCTCTCTCTTTCTCTCATAATTTATGTTAATATTTGATATTTTGTTTGTTTGAATATAAAAAGACTTAATATTTATTTATTTAATTTAGTATATAATCTATAATTTTATACCCAATCATTGCATTTAAATCGTATGCAAAACATATGTTATTTTGCGAATAAAATTACGATATTTTCTGCGTCTCCTCTTTCGGGCAAAACATATTCCGAGACACAGACACTGTTTTTTAATGCAAATCATAAAATTAGTTTTCATGAATACCTAGAGCGCAAAATTACACCATGAATATTAATGAGAGGGTGAACACAATCAAAATTGTTTGACGAACGGAGTGTTTCTGTATTTATAGCACATATTTTGCTAATCAATTGACTGTAGAATTGAATTTACAGTTATTTCTGTCAATAATTTTTGTCAAATTGTTTCAACTTCTAAATTATCAGAAATTGCCAATAAGTCTGTCCTTTCGAGTGTTGTGTGAATACTCTGTGTTAATCACCCCTACGTCTGATTTGCGGCCAACTCAGCCTTTAATTCACAACTTATTCAGAGTAGGAGAGAAAGAAAGATAGAAAGAAAGAAAGAGAGAAAGAAAGAGAGAGAGAGAGAGAGAGAGAGAGAGAGAGAGAGAGGGAGAGAGAGAGAGAGAGACCAAAAAGCAGCTGAAGTGGTGGTGCGGTTGTATACGATATGTGTTGTGCCGGTTAAACAGCACTGCACTTGCGTTGGGACGTAAGGAACTACTCATTCATTGGGTTTGCTATTAGTATTGAAGCAAAAAGTTTTCGAAGTCATGCATTGCATTGCAATCGCGATTCTGTGCCCAACTCTATGAGCAGAAGAGAGACAGACATCAGTTGTGTTCTGCACTTTGAACTCAAACTTTAACCAAAAACTATTCACAAAATAGTATTGTTTTGACAAAAGTTAAGACAAAATATTTTTTCTTCCCATTCATCAGATATTTGTCTTATTACTGAATTGTTGAACTCCACGCTCTTCCTGTGCTCTGTCTCTCAGCCATATGAGTGTTAATTCTATTGAAGACGAAGAATACTTTTATTGTGTGAATTGCAAAGACTTTTGATTTTGTGCCACAATTTGTGTAGAATTTCGCCAAAAAATTAGTGTAAAAAAACTTTTTCAAGTTTTACGTCAATCAGAAGCGAAAGAATTTTGATTCACTTTTATTGTGTTTTCATTGCTTTTGATTTTCATTATTTGATTCTTTCTATTATTCGACAAAAGTTTAAACAGAAATCTCTTCCAAACTCTTGATTTGATAGAGAAATAAATGACCGAAATATCCAATAAATACGATATTAAGTGCTTTGAAGTCAAAGTAAAAGAAATTGAATTCTTCTTCCAATTTATTTCTTCTGTGGTTTTTCTTCGACAATAAATTTACAGTCAAATGAATTTATTGTTCACTTATTCTGAGTCTTGTGACTGAAAAAAAGTAGTTGTGTTCAGAAAAAGACCAAAAAATTAAAGTTCAGTCGAATTATTTCTGAATCAAAAGTTTGCAACAAAACAATAATTGTCTCAAAATTTGATTACATTTTTCTTCCGTTTGAAAGAATCGATTAATTTTTTGACAATTAATAACTGAAAGACATTTCTTCGGAAGAAATTCCTGGAATTTTTGATCGAAAAACAATTCGTAAGTATTTTGAAAATCAATAAATAATTCTATTCTGGAGAGAGAGAGAGAGAGAGAGA
This sequence comes from Edwardzetes edwardsi, assembly GCA_034693445.1. Classification (NCBI taxonomy): domain Eukaryota; kingdom Metazoa; phylum Arthropoda; class Arachnida; order Sarcoptiformes; family Ceratozetidae; genus Edwardzetes; species Edwardzetes edwardsi. The sequence continues at coordinate 16,693 of JAQFXL010000174.1, read as the reverse complement.
GAGAGAGAGAGAGAGAGAGAGAGAGAGAGAGAGAGAGAGAGAGAGATAGAGAGAGAGAGAGAGAGAGAGAGAGAGAGAGAGAGAGAATTCAATTTAGTTGTTGAAATTTATTCGTGAACTCTACCTATCGATCTCTAATCCAGTAAAAGATACTATCAATTGATTCGGTACCAAATAGTAGACTCGATATCCAGATGTCTAATGTCTAAAATCATTGTTCCGTTCGCTGAATGTCTATATATTTTATTTGTTAATCTATTTAGGAGTGAAGTCGACAGCGAACTGATTCTTGTGTCAAATATTTGTACAGTAAAACCATTGTTCAAATTGAGACACAATTGTCTTACTTCGAGACAGTGATGGATAGGCCTTATATTGTTTCAAATCGATTACGGCTTTTGGTCAACACAAACGCTGTACACCTCTAAGACTCTGTGCCAACAGTTTTATGTGCTGTCCTTCTTGTGAGGTAAGACTCAAGACTTCTTTTTCATGTTTTCTGATAACAACAGAGAGTTAGTGAAGAAATACTTTAATTCAATCACACGTTTCGATCGCAACTTAAGACCAAATTTATTGATAATTAAGTGAAGAGTGGTTTTTTGGAATCCATCACAATCTTGAATATTAATATCTAATTAAGATTACCATGTTATTCATTCTGTGCTTTGCGGCGCTGGCTTTTGATTGAAAAGCTGAACAAAAACAACCATTAGGTTTATCACTGAATATCTCTCAAAAAGTCAGATTAGAAATGAATTGCTTTTCGTCACTAAACTATTCCGAATAGTTTTCAGTGCAATACTTCGGCTTTAAATCTATTTATACCGACGAAAAACTTTACAAATCTTTAAGACATTAATCACTTCTCAATCTTCGGATAGACTTTCGAGACTTCAGTCTTAGTCCTCAAGTTTTTGACACTAATTCTTATTAGGCTTTTGAGAGAAATCCTGACCCAACTTATGATAACTTTGGAAATTCAATTCATTGATTCAACGAAAACTTATATAAGTTATATAACTGACTCTTAATATTATTCCTGTGCTCTGCACAGATAGATCTCTAAAGTAAAAGTATTGGTCGAAAGTATAATACCGTTATTAAAGGTTTAGACAATATTTGGCAGCTCTCTCTCTCTCTCTCTCTCTCTCTCTCTCTCTCTCTCTCTCCCTCTCTCATATTGAAGACACTCTTCCTGAGCGCTCAGATCTATCTTATGTCAAATCAATTCATAAGTAATAATAGTAATTATTTTTGAGTTAAACTCCGAACTCAGGCATTAATATCAATCAGATTTGAATACATTGGATATCAGACGAGAGGACAGCCATAAAATGCATACAATGTTTAGATAACATCGTTAGGGAAACACAGAAAACAAATATCACTCACTCTTTCACTCTTCATATTATCAGATATTTTCCGATCATATAATCATATTTTTGTGTATTGAAATAAATTAGAGAAAAAGCACCGTTATATTAGCAAAGGACAAAAAGGAGAGAGCACAAACAAATTATTTATAAATTCTGAGCTCATATTTTAATGTATAATTCATCAGAAAAATATTTTTTGTCTTTTCCTCATATTTTTATTGCTCAACAAAATTAGATTTGTTGTTCATTATTACAAACTACACAATCAGCTCAGGGATGAGCAAACCTTTCGCTCTTAAGGATGGGCAGTCCCGGTAGTGGGCAATAAACTTAAGAATAATTGATGTAAAAGTATCGTAGCAATCTAATCTTGCTCTAATTAGGTTTGGCACAAGTTGCATTTACTTCAATATCATAATTTTTAAATTGATTATTTGCCAATGTCATTTTTATAAAAAATTGTTTTGATTTTCTTTTGTTTTTTGCCTCGAACATTTCAAATTAAGATGATATCTCCTAAAGTGTTTGAATTAACGCTTGCATATTCACACTCATTGCACGCCCATTAAATTAAACAGATCATATCGAATAACAAGCCTTGATGATGATACAAACAAAATTGGACCATGCACCGTATTGCACACATTTCCTGTAAAATTGTGCTAATTTGCAATTTGAAGCGCTCTTATTATATCCAAAATCTCTGAAAACATTTTTCTCCTTTAATTTGATTCTTTGGTTTTAATATAGACTTTTAGCAAAATTAAGACTAAAATAAGTTAATGAACTTCCAGTGCATACAAATAGTAAGACTTTCAGTATATATATATATATTCTCTTCAGTATATTTCATCGTAAAAAACAAGAATATTTTACTAATGTTTGAGTCAAATCCAAGTTAACTAATGAAATGTTATAATCACAGGATTTGAATAAATTTAGATAAAATGAAGTGATTTTTACGATCTCTTTGAAGAAAAGTCTAGTCTTTTAAATAAAGAAAGTTCTTGGTTTTGTTGACAGTTTATATTACAGGATATCCTCGTCAATGCGGACCTATCTCCATTAGAAAGAGGTCTGAATGAAAAGGTTATGCATCTCTTTAGTTGGGATACTCTGGTCGTCAATATTTGATATTCCACTTAAAGTTGTACTAAAAGTCTAATACTTTCGGTTTTAAATCATTCATATTCTGAGCGAATATTTACTTTTTCTCTCTGCCAATGGTTTTACACCACTTACAGACAGAGGTATATTGGGGTTTATAACCGGAGTCAGTTTCAATATTATAATGAAATGAGTGAAAGAAATGCTGTCTTTAAAGAGAAGAGAAAACAAAACAAATGAATAAAAGTCAGAGAAAGAGAAAAATAATACAAATCTAATGTAACTTTTATTTCATATCATTAATAATTTATTAGACAATAATTATAGTAAAGCTAATCGTCTGATGAATGTATCGTTAGGTATGGGCTCATAGATGGGCGCAGACATGAATCGCCAACAAAACAATTCTCACAAATGTATTGAATAGATCTTCAAAATAATTATATAGTTTTGTTGTTCAACAGATTTGTGAACTCAAACACAAAAGTATTTATTAAAGATATTTAAAAACATTTTCCTCTTTGAAATGGTTTTCATTTTAAACACTTTTTGAGAGAGAGAACGAGAGAGAGAGAGAGAGAGAGAGAGAGAGAGAGAGAGAGAGAGAGAGAGAGAGAGAGAGAGAGAGAGAGAGAGAGAATGGTTTGGAACAAATGAGATAAAGTCTTCCTCTTATTCTGTGCCCAAAGCACTATTAGAGGGCCATATATTAGATATAGTCGTCTGTAATATGAATATAAAAGGTATTGAAAAATGTAATACAAAGAGTGGTTTTCGTACAGAAAATAGTGAACACAAAAAGCATAGAAAATATCTTTAGGGCAACAAAATTGGTTGAGTGGTAGCCCTACGACACACACACACGGCTCAGAGCACCGGTGTATAAAAGTAAGGGTAAATGTAGTGTTCGCCTCGTTTTCGCGCATACTTTTACGATGTTATTTAAGTTAGTTTCTGGACTTTAGAATCAGACTTTGCTCTGAAGCACTGGTAGTCAGCACAGAATATGTTTGCTCAGAGAAATGAACATTCCATGCTGCTCCACTCAGCCTATTGTCTCCTCGTATACTCTCTTGTCCTATCAGTGCTATCAGCTCTGGTTAGACGTCAATTGTTATTGTGAAGGTGTGGGGGGCTATTGAGCTGACACATACTTTTGGAGGAGAGCCCTCTCCTCCAATTCCAGGCGTGTATTCAATTAGATATATTCGATATGGACTCGAATCACACCATATCTCTGATCCGAATCCCACATCAAATATACTTATTCCGAAAATTCAATGTATTTCCCATTTTTGTGGAGATTATGAGAGGAATTCCATATTTGAATTTCCCATCTTTTCTGCCACTTAACTGAACTGCTGTCAGACATGAGTTTTAGTATCTGTTTTTGGGCCAGACTTTGGGCACCGGTCTCTCAAAAACAGGAGAAAGAAATTTTTATTGTAATTTTGTGGCCTTTCCACTGTTCAGTCGTAATTCCCTTCCAAACTAAAGGGAAGCCAATTTTCGTACACTTTATTTACCACAAATACGCCGACACCAACACCAGGCGGGCCTCTATTGCCTGTGCACTCTATTTTACAATAAACCCCTTCTTTTGAAATAGTTTTGAATGCACTGTTAAACAACTGGCCTTACCTGTGCTCTAATGGTTAACGATCGTCATCTGGCTTTCCATTACATGTAATGGAAAGCCATATCCTATCCTTTCTTTTCCAAAACACAAAACTAATTGTTATGTTATTCAGAATAAGTGATGAAAATCTCGATTAAACTATTGTTCAGTTTTTATTGAAAAATACCCTTAAATTCCTGGTTAACCAACTATTCATCCATTGAGACATTGAAACTCATATTCAGTCAAAACAAAATACACTTTGGAATTTCAAATTCATACCCGGGTCTGAAAAATACATTATTATTATCAGGTCTACTAATGTATACTTTCATTGTTTTTTAAACAACTCTTTTAGAGGAAAACCCATTCGGTTTTCATTAGACGTCAAACCATAGCCCGTAATAAAGAGCTCAAAAAATAGTTTTCTTCAAAAAAACATGTTTTACTCAAACAATTTTGCTGTAAATCGTTTTGAGTTTCACTCAAAACAAATTTCAAGACCTATTATGAAGAGCACAGAATAAGACTTCATTAGAATCCAATTTAAACGAAAACTATTTTTCCGGTAAATTTCAAAATTATTGGCAATAATTTGTCTGATATTTCAAATGATTTTTTTTAAAAAGACATCAAATTTCAACTTAATATTGAAAAAAAAATTGATTCAATTCTTAAAATTTCAAAGAATTTCGAAATTGAAATCAAATTCTTTTATAAATTAATGTATTTTATGTTTGAATAACGATTTGAAAAATTTATTTTATTTTCTGGTCATTAAAACTAAATTAGAATTTTATTGCTTCCATTCAAACAGTTTTCCTAAATTGAGGAAAAAATAACCAAGCTCTTTATTTTAGAAATGAAAAATATCAAAAACTGACCAATTTAAATACCAATATCAATTCATGAGCATACTATATTCAGTTTCTGTCTAGGTGGGAAAAAATTTATTCCAGCTTGGCAATTATTGACAAACTTGGCAATCATAGCTAAAAATCCTCGTCTATTTAAATTTCAGTCACATCTTTTGAAAGTATTCGGAATCGTTTTAAATTAGAATAACAATAAACTGCAATCGAATACCTGTTTTGTAATTCAAAACTTAAGGCCAATAATAGCGCTAAGAATGCAATTCGCGAACGACTGTCAACTCTACAGACAATCCGCGAAACCAATTGTTTATAGCGTTTTGTTTCAATACTACTCTTTATTATCTACTCTTTAAGACTTGAAAATCATTATTCTTTATATAATTTGCGAAATAAAATTGCCATTCATTTCATGAAAATGTTTTATTACACAAACATAAAACTCATTCAATTCAAAGGCTATTACTTTGTATACAATTCTTAAGAATTTCACAAAAGAATTAAAATATAATTTACAATAAGAGAGAAGTTAATGAAGCGATTAGTCTACAGTATAGTCTATACTTTGGATTTAATTTATTATATCTTTAGTTTCGTTCAGTACTTCATTCGCACAGAATTGAGACAAAAAATAGTCAAAAAAAGAAAACAATTTCTGAATAATTGTTTTTAACACAAATTGTCGCAAAAATACGATTATTTATAAGCAATTCGTTCGACACAAACAGTTATATCACTTTTTAAAAGATATTTTGTAAATACTATTTAAAAAATAATGGGAAAACTATTTGAAAAGTTCACATACTTTTAAGGATGTGCAAGAAGTAAACAAAAAGATTTTAGTCAATTTTAAATCACCTACATCATATAAATATTTTGAATAAACGCTTCCAATTAATTCATTGAACAATCATATTATCAGTTGTCATGTTATCAATGAAATCTTGAATTTGAGCTTGGAATGCCAGAAAATGTTATGGTAAACAAGTTTGCTGTCAGTTAGCTTGTTCATCCCTATCAAAATACCGTTTAATTATGAAGTTAAGAGCAAATTCATGAACAATCGGTACATACAATGAATAAATAAAATGTTTCGCCGAAAGAATTTTTAAGTTTCTCACAAAAATTGAACGCTTGAGAGAAAAATAAGTTTATTATCGATTGAATGTATTAACGGTATTAACACAACTGAGTAATTACTGACAATTATTCTCCTCGACATCGATGAAATTGTAGCATGCATTATTAATGTAACTTTGCAATAACGGAATTTTTACTTCTCAACTGAACTTACACTGAGGTACACGACCTCGAATTTTTGGTGCAAATTTGCTAGTTAATTATCTAATCAGTTCGAAAATTGCAAAATTGCACTTATAAAAAATTGTTTGATCAATTTACATTTGGAATTTCTTATGGGTCAGTTGAATTGCTAATCGAACAAGGAACTTGACTTTTTGAAAAATCAACTAGATCAAACAGATTTTACTTAATCAACAAATGTATTTGACTGTTGACCAGCCCTAAAGTCGAACCCAATAGCAAACTTTGAAAGCAATAAAATAATATAAAAGCATGTTATCCATGCAGTAGAGAAATTGTTGCTTGTTATCTAACTCTAGAATATGTGTGCAAACAGTGTGTTATCAAAATATCTTTTCAGGAAAAGAATTGCTTCGCTTTTCCTCAATATTTGAGACGAAAAATATGAAAGAAAATCATAATATCATTCATTCTGTGCAGTAATACCAACCGTGTATTTCAGGTGAAACTAATACCCGACAAGTTTTTTGCTCCACCGAAAGGATTAAGTATTTTACTCCTGTGCTCAGCACTTAACTAATGCCAAGAATATTTGTTTAATGACTTAAATGGTTAATAAAATGCGCTGAGAATAAGGCTCTCCATTTCGGTGAGGCCTCCGAAACACAACTTATTTTGATTAATGATTTTTCTACGCTTTTGTATCTCAAGTCGAGTATAAAAATACAGTTTCTCTTCAAATGTATATTTAAAGTCGAAATACATTTGTGTGACTCTGAACTGGTTTTCTGGGCAACACTTATGCTTTTACAGGTAAACCATTTCCAATATGGTATTCATTACATATAATGATAACATTAAAAATGCCTTAAATCGAGAGCATCGACAGAAAAGATCATAAAAAAAAGTTATGAATATTTTCCGCTTTAAAAACATATTTTTCACTCATGAATAATGTCGTTTACACTTAATAACAGTCTGTCCCGTTATAGACGACGACACCACTGATTGTTATGTGAAACACAATTCTGGCCAACACTCGGAGGTAATACCTCTGAGAGAAGAAGTCAAGTGTTTAAGCGTTTTATTAATCGTTCGCTCATTTAGTCTTTAAATTCACTATTCATAAGATTCAAGAGTTTTCCTCAATTTTTTTGTTGAAACCATTTTTTTATTACTTAAGAGAAGTATTTAAGCGATACTAAAGTGACTCAATTAACTCTAATATCCGGAGTCAGACCTTCCCTACACATACAATATTCTGAAGACGGGAAGGCCTTCTTTTTGATATCAAACTTACTTTTAATTGATTTAAACTAAAAATTGTGACTTAATTAAGATTTATTGGATTTTTTCAAATTTTAATCGCTTTTCGAGACATATGTGTCAGAAATTTAAGGTTAATTAGGTTTTCTTTAAAACTAAACGAGCAATCAATTAATCTAAACTTGTAAATAAATTGCTGAACTAGTGTTAGGGACCACTGGATAAGTGGCTAATAATTCACTTGCTATTAGAAATCGTAGTATTCGTTGCTCAGCCATTTTATTCTGTGTGATATTCCCACTGACGTTGTAATAAAGTTTGCAATTTATTCGTTTAAGAAATCCAATTGAGTCTCACAATTGGTTTAAATTGATTTTCCAAGACTTAAATTCGCGACTAATTTCTTAGCATTTCTTACATAAACTTCTCAGACATGGAGTTCTTCGCCTTCTTCTATGGTATGTGTGTTCTGGCAAATAGTGATAAGAAAAGTATTGGCGGTCTCTCTCTCTCGCTCTCTCTCTCTCTCTCTCTCTCTCTCTCTCTCCCTCTCTCAGCTCAGGTCTTGAATCTCATGGGATTTGACTAACAATACAAATACGATTGCATTCGGTATACAATCGACTCTTGGCTATAGAGTTGGCTTGAATTTTGCAGAACCGAAGCGTTTGTTTTTATAGTGTTATTATTGTTATTATTATTGTTCGCTTTGGAGACAGTTATTCACACTTTGAATTCCAGGTCTCGATATTCTGTGCACTGTTTTCTTGGAGCGCAGTTTTTCACGAATATAAAGAGCAAACTTTCTCAACATTTAATGAATGAATGAAAGCAATGGTTAAGTCATTCATACAAATCATTCGACACTTTAAACAATTGAAAACCAAAATTCTTATAGCAATTGTTTTTATTGTTTTTTGTTTTGAAGAAAAAAAACCCACTATTACTCATTTCTAATGGAAATACGACTTAACAGTTCATAGGGAATAGTAGGGAACACATCAAATAATGAGTACCTAAACAGAACTTTTTATTCATTCAGTATTTGTTGTCTTTTCATTGACGACCAAAAGAGAAAAGTTTGAGTCAAATGCGAAGAAAAAAGTGAAGAAAAAATGATTTTCTTCTTATATTTGTTTAGTTCCCAAAAGTTTTCTCGGTTTAGAAAACTAGAGAGAAATGTCTATTGAATTGTATAATACTGTAGACGTCAGCCATCGCCTCATTAAACGGTGCAAAAAGTTTTTCTCTAATTTAGTGACTATTCTATAAGTGTTGGACTCTTACAGAAACGATGGAATTCCCCATTGATTTGTTGTATGTGTTGCTTATTTTCCCCTATAATACAATTAATACGTGAAGAACGACCTGAAGAACCCATCACTGAATATAACGGAGTGTTAGCTCTCATGTAACGGTTACATTGCATGGATGAGCAAGATTCTTCTACTAAAATAATATATTCTGCTTAACCCATCATTTCTGATACTTTATATTTGATGCTTTGCTCGGAATTTTGCAATAATTAGCTTGAATTAAATTGAACAAGTAAATTTATTACAATGATTTTATAAATAAGTTTAACTCTTGCACATCCTTGACTACCTTCGTTAAGAAATTTGTTTTCGTTTGTATGTCTCAAACATTGAATTGCTTGTATGAGTCACTCCAATTAAACCTATGGTTTTCATCTCTGATGATAGGCTTTCGGACACACCATTGAGTCGATGACAATGAAAATAACGATAAGAATATTCCTTAACTAAAGTCACAACAAATATGAAGAAAGTTTTGATCACTAATAGAGGACTCAATTATTTTCTCAGTCAATCCTCCGACAAGTTTTCGTGAAAACTAATATTTTCCTTAAGAAAACTCAAAACCTTCTAAGAAAGTGTTTTCCAGAGAAGTTATATTATCGCCCGAAATATTTTCCTGCAATAAAAATAACTTAAATTTTATCTCACATTTGTCTCGAATGTAATTAGACTTTCAATGGATTCGTTAAAATACTTTTAGACGTAAACTCGAGAAAAAGTACTTAAGTTTATAAATGATATCAAATTATTAATAAAATGATAAGCCTAACTCATAGCCTAGCTCATATTACAGTCCTCAATCAGAAAGGTTACCCTTTTTCTAATCAGTTTAATTGATATTCGACTTAAAAGATTTTTGTCCAAAATTGTAGTTAAAAGCGGAATAATTAGCGATAATTATCATTAAATATTAATTTTAATTCAATACATGACTTGATTTCTCGATTAGAAGTCATTTTTTATATTAAATAAATTACGAGAGAGAGAGAGAGAGATAGAGAGAGAGAGAGAGAGAGAGAGAGAGAGAGAGAGAGAGAGAATTTGGACAATAGTAAAATGCCACCCAAGGAAATTATGTTTTAATTGAGTTTACATCATAGATGGCCAAGCTCTTACACATGAAACTTTTCCTTGTCAACAACCTTTGCTTTATCTTTTACTTTGACAGTCCTTCACCCTTGATAATTTCTGAACAAAAGCAACTCAACTGATAATTTTAATTTAGAAATAATAAGCCAAACATTGATTAACACTTTATTAAATTGTATCCTTATCAATTATAAAGAGCGCCTAATATCACCGGTCATTTTTGATCAATTGTCGGCACCGAATGATTGTAACATTTTTTGCAAAAACTAATTAAAATCAACTTATTTGTCGACAAAACCTAATCTATTATCGCATTTATCAATGAATACCTCCATTGAAAAAGTTGTGTCGATTGAGGAAAAACTGAAATGTAATTCAAAACGGATTCTAAGGTTATATAACTTATATTTTGTGTTTCGCACAGTTGACTGTCTTAGTATAGCTGTAGTTAAGGAACAGAAACTAATAACAAGTAATTTATTAGAAGTAATACTTATTAATATTCAGTAACAAAATACTACTTAAGATAAATGCAAATTAAATACCGAGTAAAGACGATCGGGTAGATGGGAAAGCCGTTTTCGCCACTGCGCTTCTGTGACACATCATATCCTCAGGTAATTCGAGTTTTAGTTTTTCGTTTATTTGCGAAATTCATTTTTCTATTCAAATAACAAATTAATAGATTGTTTTCAAAGATATTTTTCCCAAACATTTAAATAGAAGTCTCGACTAATAGTGTCTTAAGATTTATATAAATTACTATTTCTTAAAATAAAATGTAGTCATAATTACAGATAAATTAAAGCTTTTTCAAAAGCACCAGGTAATTAAGGAATTTTTCAAATTATTCAATGATTTATTGATAACATAGTGGGAAATAATAATATTTACATTTTGTTTGAATGTCTTATTAATTACTATTAAACTTTGATTTTAGTGTTTTCTCAAAGAGTAATATCGTTTAAAAAATGAAATTAAAAACATTTTTTGGTTTTAATAGATTTGAAGACATTTGATATGAGATGAAAACAATTACCAAATCGTGTAATAAGAGTAAGAAATCCTTTTGCGTGTCTTTTATCTGAAAGAGTGAATGAAAAAATCAATTCAATCGTATAAATAATGATAAGTTAAGAAGTCTTAAACCCTGTCCTTTAGGTATAGTTATCTAAAAAATGTATGTCTATCTGTGGGACCGCACACATATCAGACACACCACACGAAACCAACCAATTATTCTGTCATTTGTGAGTCCAATACATAAGATATTCACCAAAAAAATGTTGGAAAGTATCGAAAAAAGGTTTTACTATAATTCCGACGATTTTTCGCCATACAATTGAATAACTTTATTTATTCTGTGCTGTTTTGTGCTGTTCTTTACTAAGTCATACTTAAGATTCAATTATAGTCCACAGCATAAGAGCAGACAAATTGAATTTTGTGTGAATCAAACGCTCCGATCGATTACCACAATAGGTATCAAACAGTGGAGAAGACAACTCTTCCTGTGATTCCCACCGAAAAAAGTGTTTTTCAATTTTGTGTTTCTTTTGTCGGAAGTTTTTTCCTATTTTTTTCTTCTGAGTTATATTATTATTAGTATTCAGTGAACTCCTATTTCTGTATTTCATCTAAAATCTCAGATATGATTCTCAAGGCTTTCATTATTTCTTCTTTCCTTATTTTTCATTATTTTCTTGGTATTCTTCATCATTAATCCTGAGGACAGACATAAGAAACAGCATTTCCTCGAATTTTCCTAATAATGTTTCCCCAAAACAATATATTGAATAAAATAATAAACAAAACAATGATTTGGTTTTGTTTTGTCTTCACTTCTCTATTAATACTTCACTCGAATTGATATTCAAGTTTTGATTAGTTTTTTGAGCTCTTTCTCTGATATATTGCCCTAAAGTTCTGCCTCTCGTCAAAAGCTGTTGACTTATTTGTTCAATACTTTACTATAAATATTAATTATTTGCTCCGAACTGTAGATCGAAAAAATAGTATTTCCTATTAAGAGAGAGAGAGAGAGAGAGAGAGAGAGAGAGAGAGAGAGAGAGAGAGAGAGAGAGAGAGAGAGAGAGACCAATGAATTTGAACATAAGTTGAGGCGATTTATTGGAGTCTAAATGCATTTCTTAGGCACTCATTGCCTTCTCTCGACGTTTGCGATACTTAATAAACCTTTCCTTTAATACTCGTCTCCATCTCCAGAGATACCAATCTTTGAGTTGTCCTTCAGATGAATGCCTCATAAATGTCAATACCTTTTTTTTTATTCAAGCGATATATTGCTTGTAAATTATTCAACAAGCACTATTTGAACCTGGACTGGTTTAGAGCATTCTAATTAAGTGAATTCACCAGGATTAAATTTACTCGCCTATAAAATGAGAAAGGTATTTATAAGTTCTAAAATATTTCCTTCGGTAATGTTTTTTTGATTTCATTTATTGAAATAACTTTTTGGTACACATTTTGAGATCGATTTCAATATTGAGTTCATTTGAACTTATATTTCAGTGAAAATACCATTAAATTCATTGAATTTCAAGCAATCAAACTGTAATCCGAATCAATTTATAAACGAATTCCGACATATAATTTGCAATAATATTCAAACCAAAAGAGCAAAACTAATGATTAAACTTTTGAATCTCGCTCTTTAGTCCCGACTAATTGAGCATGGTATCAATTTTATCACCGCCGAACTTTTCAAAATTTGTCTACTTTTTAGCCAAAAAATCTTTTAGTTTACTAATGGAATCAAAATTGAATTTTTCAGACAAAATATTTGTAAATACCAAGAGTAGTATAAAAATCATCATATTTTTGTGTATTTTTCACTATTTTCTTTCTCACAAAACATTTGTTTAATTACTTTTCAAAAGCAATCCATTAACTAAATTCTTGAGATCTCTAAACTTGTTTTTCATACCGAAGCTTAAGGAAAGTCATATTTTAATTCTGTCCCTAAAGTCAAGTTTCAAAGACATTCATATTTCACATCAATTTTACTAATGATTTCTCTTTAAATGTTTCCTTCAAATAGTAATTGAAAACCAAAACCAAACGAAAAGTTTTTTGAAAAATACTTTTGAAGAATGACAGCAAAGAAATGGGAGATTTCGTGAGAAACAAAAGCACAGAATAATAGTAATGAATATCAAATATTAACCAATCGTTTTGATAGTTCATTACCATAAAAGCCTATTGTCATAAAGAATGGATAAAAATCAGCTCAGAATAAGAAAGAAGAGCTCTGACTCTTGCAATACATGTTATGTCAAAATATGTCTAAAATATAATTTCCTTTTTGTGTTACGGCTTTTCGATGGAAACAGTCATATAAGACATGAGTCAGATATGAGTCCTATTTATTAAGTGAAGTCTAAGTGACAATAATTCTTATTCTTAAACCATAAGTGAATTTCTTAGTCCGATAACTATTCCGGGCATTGATTTATGATCTGTTCGATACCGTGCCGTAAATCATAATTTCTTTCATCAAATGGTAATAAATCTCATTTGAAATTTCTCTCTCTCTCTCTCTCTCTCTCTCTCTCTCTCTCTCTCTCTCTTTCTCATCCCTTAATTTACAAGAATCTTTTGAAATAATAAATTTATTCTGTAAAACAACCCTTCATATAATCATTTCATGCAATGATATATTGCTTTGGAGTTAATTGAATTGAATTTAAAACTTATGTTTACTTTGAGTTAAAGGCTTAGAGCTTAAGATTATTGAAAGATAAACAAAAATATTCTTCAGATTCGAGCAAAAACTTCATTATCTCAAAGGATATTAATTATGCAATATTTGATTTTTGCATTTCCTATAGCTTTAATCTGGTTAAGTTGCGAATTCCAGCGCTCATTCACTTTTGAAGTTATCTAGCAATTAATAAAAATTTTCTTATTTTAATGGTTATTGTAATCACTTTTATCTCAAAGTTTAAGTTCAAACGTAAATTGAATTTTCCTCTAAAATGATGAGAAGAAAAATAAAATTGAATTCCAAACAAATATTATTAATAGGAAAGGCGTTAATAATTTCAAACAAATTGACCAGAATTAATTGCTAAAGTAAGCTAATGAACAAAATTATGCAGGATCAATTTGCTGATTAAATTTTTGAATAGGAATTTCGCATTGGTTTTAATTTTAGAGATGGACCCGAATTATACGAAAATCAAAATCTCTAAATTCAATTAAAGTTAGAGGAGAGGGTTGAACCTCATAACAAGATTCTTGCGTAGAAAGTTGAAGGGTCAAGGTTCAAATTTTACGAATCACTGAACATTTAGAGCACTGACTTTGATTTGATTAAACAATTGTTTGATAAAAAACAGATGAGAATCGAGTGATGAGAATAAAGTGATTGAAAAATGTTTTCACTGAAAAAGTGAAACTCTTTTCAATTTCCAGTTTAGGATTTACCAGAAGTGCGAAACTAAAGGGAAAGGACTTTAATTTAATCAATTGTTGGGCAATAAATTTAAGTAAAGCTTTTCAAATGCATTTACATAATTAAACAATGGCTTCAAAGTATGTTTTCATCTGTACTCTAAAAACAGGCTATTTTTCAAACAGTCATCAAATCTCTGAAATGTTTGCGTTGAAAACTATTTGAAGTACCCATGAAATCAAATTTGTTTGAAAAAACTGTTGACTAATACCAGAAACTGATTTAAATTTCAACAAATGTTATGAAAATAAATCATAAGTTTATAAAAATTGTATCTCTTTTCTGTTTGAATGAATAACTATGTAATTTGGCGGTCAATTAATCTTGCACATTCAATTTTTTGAATTGCTCCTCAACGGCTCTAGATATTTCAATTTTCTGAAAGCATATGAAAGGCCCACGTTGGAAAAATTGTATACCATGGTCGTCAATGATGTCAGCTTTCTAAGTATATGAAAAAACGGAAGGTTTGCAAAGGTTATAGTCACAGTTTAGGCTATAAGGCTTAGTGGGTAGACCTGGTTTGATGACTGGATATGAAAAAGGAATGGTAGTGTTTTATGAGTTACAGATTAAGAAGATTAGGAACTATCTAAATCAGATGGCTGCTATTTACGCTGTGGTATTTCAAATAAAGTGAAAATATCCATAGAAAACTCGCAAGATTAATTGACTGTCTAATTATTTATTTCTGTAAACATTTGTTCACTTAAGTGACTCAAATTTTAGGTTCACCTTCTATTGGCCGAATCTCAATTACCCGAATATCCCTTCACCGAATACAGGTTCGCCAAACACCATATAGTCGAAAACTATTTATAAATTAATCAAAAAAGATTTAAATTATTACACATTTTGCCAAGAATAACATCATTCAATTGATGAAGACGTTTGTGATCATATAAAGTGAATTCAATATTTATTTAGATTATATTACATATTTTAATGCGTCTACGAATTGGAAAAATTTAATATTCTTTTTTCGGCATAATGAAACCTTGTCAATTCTCTTGGGCAAAACGAGACAAATTTCTTCGGTTAAGTCGGATATCAAAAATTTTCGGCCGGTTCACATTTTTTTGGTGATGTGGGATTCGGAAATTTGAGTTTCGACGAATAGAGAGGATTTTTATTATAGCTAATTATAGCTTAAACTCAAATAAAACAATTGAAACTTATATTCAAAACATTTGTATTACTCTCAAGAATTCAATGTAAACATCGGATAATATTTTTTCGGAAATACTTTTACGATATATTCAGAGAAAATTTAAAATTAAGAGCAAAACAAATCTGTTTTCGTGATTTGCGATCAGAGATATGAATGACTGATAATTACCACTAAATTATTAATTAATAATTAATTGTTTCCAAATTCTTCCGAAAAGATTATTAGTTATTCAAAAATATGTATTACTTCTATAACTAAATAAATTCTCAAGGATGAGGGCAAAACACCCTTCTCCAATTAAAAATCAGTCGGTAGTCTTTCTCTATTCCAAAAGAAAGGGATGAAAATGTGTGAATGGACTCATGTTCTCAAGGGTTTAATTAAAATTCATACGAAATTCTGAACTTTAAACCAAAGAGCTTTCAGAGCCCGTTCCTCACTTTGCAAGCCTTGAGTGCTCATCCCTTAATCAATCAGCTCTTGATTCACAAGACATGAAATCAAATTATTCGTAGACTCCACTGACAGACAGTTCGGCAAAAGTGGTTTTGTATCAAAAGTTTAATCATTGTTTAGCTTAAAGCTAATAAAAAATATCTATTTTACCCTTTAAGTTATCAAATAAATCAATATTGACATTGAAATGGATCTGAATCTGTTTGTGCTGTTCTGCTCACACATAGAAAGCCATTGATTTAGACGTTATGTAATAAAATGGTTAATCGTTTTGTCTTTAGGTTTGAATAATAATTATTTTTTTAGTCAACGTTTTTAATCAATAAATATTAAGATAACAAAAACTATACGGATATGAATATAAATTACTAATCAATCCATTAAATTGGTTAAAGTGCTGTTCACTCGAGGGTAGACATATTTTTTGAAAAACTTGTAATGTATGCTTGGTAATTAGTCAATCTATAGTAAAATGAGCAATTAAATTTTACTTAACGTTTAAAACTGTATTTTAATTAATTTATTCCTTCTTGGTCATTTCTTCAATTAATTACTGTGCATTTTTTGCCTACCGTTCCTTCTCAACCACATTAAGAGTTTTAAATTATTTATCAAGCTGAGATTTAGAATTTTTACTCCCCTTTGGTCATTGCCCAGGATTAAAAACAAATAA
>JAQFXL010000173.1:0-28546 GCA_034693445.1 Edwardzetes edwardsi | reverse complement strand
CTCTCTCTCTCTCTCTCTCTCTCTCATTCCGGGCTTAAAGCCAAACCCTAGACAAAAAAACGAAAAAAATCCAGGAAACCCACTGCCTTGGCCATTTCTGCTTTTATCAAAGGGCTGGGCTTTGATGTTATTGAAATTGTTAGGATTAAACTACTCCTACATAAGTAAATAATTGATTTGTAGTGACAGTCATTCTGAGAATTTGTGCAGAATAATGAAGATCAACAAGAAGTCTGGTGTAAATATAGCCAATGACCATGAACATGACCATGATCTCACATATGATGAGCCAAAATTTCCAAAGTGAAAAACATCGCAAAGAAATTTGGAAAAATTTTTAGGACAAACATTCAAATGAAGAGTAGATTCTATTCATTATTATTAACTTATATTTTGTGCTAAGAATCAACGATAAGTCGAATGCGGGCCTCAATGCGGGCCTAAACTAAATTAAGTCGGTATTGGACTTTGTTTTTTAAATTAATTGATTTCTTAAGTTTTGGTCTTTTGATATATAAAGAGGTTAATGGATTGTTAAGGTCTATTAGATTGATTACAATCCTTGTTTCTCATGGATTAATTGCCAATTTTTGAACTCTCATTGAAAAATATTCAGGTTTCTTTTATAAACTCACCTATTAAGCAAAGTGGTGAGCATTTGGTCAACAATCTTTTACTCATTTCTGAATTATCTGTTTAAAAGGCAGCAAAAATCTATTAAAATGAACTTGGACATTATTTTTACAACTAAAACTTTGAATATTATGAAAATATTCAAAAAAGGCAGTGAATGAGTGTTTCCTTGAATAAAGTTCTTTTGTGTTTTCGACAAATAATAGTAAACTTAAAATTATGGCCGAAAAAAGTGATTCCATCGAAACAGTGACCAAAATGTGCTCCGATGTCGAGACAAAGGAAAACCTAAACCTATTGCTTAAAGAGTTGGATTTCAAATATTTTAGAGGAACTTTTACTCAAAAGAAGGTGACCTTAGCATGGTCTAATATGAAAGAGACGAATCAATAAATCCAAAGAGTAAGTCAATTGTCTGTATTAATGGTCTCTCATTTTTGCGGGTCACTGTAGAGGAAAACCCGGAACCATTTTCTTATAAACCAATAAATTAAGCGCTTATACAAAGGATGAGCTCAAAGAGTTTGTGAGGGACCTCCTCGACAAAGCCTTCAATGACTTTGTGTGTGTGTTACACACAAATATTATTTTTTCGGGTCGACCCCACACTCCAAAACTGACTCCATTTCACATTTAATTCTTTTAAAAGCTTAAAATACTTCACTTTTAAACATCTATTTGATACCTGACTCGAACAGTCAAAACTGAAGCCCAGTCCTGTCAGTATTTCCAATACTGAAGGATTGTTATTGCATTTGACTGCATAGTGGGGCACAACTCGAGGCAACTGTTCCAACCATTTCTCGTCTTTACGTATTACGTCTTCATTATCGCTGTAGACATTAGATTTGATGATTGCATTCACGTCTGACATCGAAGACAAATAATTGCCTTGCTCACAATTCAAATTTCAACTAATTTAACAAATAAATTACAAAACAATGAGTTAAAACTAATTGTGAGTCTATTTAAAGGATATATTTTGTTAGCAATAATCATAACATCTGTCAAAAAGCGATAAAATAATTGAATTCAATTAAAATCCTGAGTTTATTAAGAATTTTGCAAAAAATAATCAGTCGTTAAAACTTTGATAAAAAATCAAACTTTTGATTTCAGTTTTATTTAATTGCTTTCATGATTTGAGGCTTGAGTTACACCCTCTTTGAATATCTCCTCGATCACTTTTGAAACAATGTCTTTGATATTCTGTTCGTTGATTTTAGTGTTCTTTACTGTAGTCGTGGCGATCGGATGTGCAGTCGTTGCCCGCATCTGACTATTGAGAACATCTTTTATTCGCGAAAATATATTGTTTATGATTCCAGTGCCTCGCGGTTTGGTAGTCAATGGACTGGGCATTTGAGTAGTGCTATCAGTGGTCATAGCAAATGTCTTGTCGACCAATTCTACTACTTTTGCCACTAAATCTTTAAGAGTCAAAGATTTGTTAATTTGAGCCAAAGTCTGGTTTGAAACCAATTGTTCTTTGATTTTAGTTAAAACTCTTATGATTAGCGTATTTCTGGTGGGATCTGATGGTCTAATAAAGCCCAGGGACTCAGTCGTATGGCTCGAGTCATTTGTTTCTCTCAGTTTTGAAACTTGATTATCGATTTTGTCGGTTAGTTTCCAAATGATATTCCAGAAATCGATTGATTCGGTCGAAGAAGAGTCGGTCGAAGAAGAGTCGGTCGTATTCTCGAATGGCTTCAAAGTTGTCTTTACGTAAGACTTCATTAAATCATTTAATTTATGTTTAAATGAGTTGAGTTTTTTTAGATTCTTATTAATAGTGGTATCAATTGAACTGGAATTTCCCAAATTATCGGTAATATTAGTAATTTTGTTGACCAAAGTAATGAATCCGTGGAAAAACTTGCGATCCGTGAAAAGTGTGGGATTGCCTTCAATTCTCTTAACCAGATATGAAATAACTTCGTTTAACTCACTTATTGTTTGGTTTAAAACCAGTCCCCCGGAAAATTGGCGTTCATTCAAATCCATTGTTTCCAATTGACTCCCAATTGAATGGATATCTGAAGAATGGACTGAAATGTCAAACAACAAAATGAAGACAATTTTTGAAATCATTTGATTGCTTTCAATAACTTATGAAAAGTTTAGTGAACAGTAGAATTCTTGATTCTTAACTGCAAACTGAATCGGAAATGAGCTAGTTTGTTTGAAAATGTAAAATAATCCCCTATTTGTGGTAATTTCATTTAATTGAGTCAAACATAAAATGGGAATTGCAGTCAATTAATGTTTTACATTAAACTGCTATTTCGGGTTACAATGACTGGACGTCTCTGACTGACTATTACTAATATTGATAACGAATTGGCGAATGAGTTGAACTTGACTTCAATTAAATAGGGAACATGCTCATTTACTTGATAGGAACTCGGTAGGAAAAATGACCTATTTGTTTCTTTGTAATACATTAATTCACTGCCCTTTCTATTTAGTGGTCGAATGTATGCATAACTCAGAGTACTTGTTTGTATTGAACAAGACTTATCTTGTTGGGTTTTAGATAAGATCAATGGCAGGATAATACAGGTCTTGATTTGTTTTATATCTGAGCTCATTATTCAAATTCATCTTGAAAATTCAGTAACATTTATTTGATGAGATGAAACGAATTAACAATACATTTTGTATAGGCAAGTACATTTAATATTAATAACTTTTAATTAGAGATAGAGTAGGGTATGGCTGCTTAGGAATTATACATAATTTTCATACACTAATTATCGTTATTAATAAAAGGATATTTAGAAAAAATTGACATTTTTCCGTTAATAATGAAAGAATTTTGAGTAAAGGTCTAAACTATTCGTTTTTAATTTTAAAAAAGCAGTCAGAGTAAAAGGATTTGACCAAGTTCATAATATAAACTCAAGGAAGGAAATGCAAATTAGTTTCATCACTCGATTAGCTATTTTAGACATTAAACGTAAATATGTTCTGAATTTTGTATAATTTATTAAAATAATTGAATCAAATGTTTTCAAATTTAAAAATATTTAAATGAAATAACAGAGCGATGACTGTCAGACACAATGGTTTCTTAAATAATTCCTTATTAGGGAATACTATCAGTCATTACGTAAATGGCTACGGGTCTGTAACGAGTGGTGGTAGTGGGGGTAGTGGTGGTGGTAGGTATGTATGGTTTGGTGAAATCACATCCAAAGAAAGTGCGCAAACTATGCGGATAGTCGTTGTCTGGTTGTCTCTGTTGGGGTTCAAAACACATTAGTTTTAGTTTATTTGAGTAATTAATGACTGACCACAACATCGATCTCAACCTTTTTTCCGTCACTGGCTTTCATGGCATAGACTGTATCCTCAAATTGTCGGCTACTATTGAGAACCCTTCCGACCACATATGGCTGACCTTCTTTGGAGAACATTCCAACCACATTACCAGTGAAACAATAGGCCGGCGCCCAATCTATATCTCTGCCTAACTTTTGATAAGTCTTTCCACTTTTAATCCAATAGTATTTCGGCCATTCCCTGGCGTCAAACATCATTGACCTCATATTAAGATGAGTAATGCAATAATAGTTGTCTTCTGGCATCAGAATCGCTGAAAGACATTGAAAGACAAATGATTACTAACTCTTAAATTTAGTGAAAATCAAATTTAAAGTCAAACCCATGAAAAGACGGTATTCTTCTTTATAAAAGAGTGCCGAATGAATGCGTCCCTTTGAGCGCCACCTATACTCCGGGACAAGTTTATGCATTTTAGGCCAAAAAGGAGATTCAGTCGTTTGAACATCGCTTGTATGATCCAAATCGAGGGGATTGGGAAAGGAATAGCCGTCATAATGAGGTTCGTTCCTAGTTCTGTATGCAATTATTTCCACGTTGTCTATCATAACAGAGAAACCATTCCAGAGACTCGCAGAATATGGACAGTCTCTTTCGATTTCGAGCCACCAGTCCTCGCATACGATATCGATAAAGGAAAAGGTCGCGAAATGAAGCAGTTCCTTTTTAAAGGTACCTTTGTTTCCTGGTTCGTTTGCAATATTCATTGCAAACCTGTTTCGGGCGAATATAAACCAGGAGTGGTCTCTGAAGAAGCCGCCTATTCCTCCTCTCATACGTGGATCGAAAGTCCACACTTCTCCACATCTGGTGATATAAATGAATTGTCCGACATTCCACACGTTGTCCATTGTCTCCACATCACAGAAGTCCACGCAATCGGAGGCGCAGAAGAAAATAGAAAACAGGAATAAAAAGGTAACAAATCTATTCATTTTTATGACTGATATCTTCGAGAAACGAAATTAAGACTAAAATCAATTTTTTTAAATATTTATTCGAATTTCAATCCTATTGAGAGCTCGCGACCAACGAAACAGACGTTTAACTCATTTCTCGAACTATTCTTATTCTTAGCGTTTTTTGCCTAAGATTTTAGGATATCTTAAACTCAATTATAAATCTGATTCCGAATTATTGGTTCCCTTTCTCTTTAAAGCGAACCTCATATTCAGACCATTAGGTTAGAGATTATTTTCAGAGACAAACAAAAAATATTTTATTCTATAAAATAAAAAATAATGAAAATATGAATTTTGTATTATTTGTTGAAATAATGAATTCAATTACTCCTAAGTCTGAAAATAATTAAAATCATAAACAGAGCGGTGAATGACATGAGAGACAGAAGAATCCAATCGTTACTTAATTCTGTTGTAATGTCGGTCCAAATTGATTCGTAAATTTGTTGGCTCTTTTCGATCCATCTTTTCTGTCTCACTTTCGCAAAAGTAGGAGGAACAAGAGGAAAATCATGAGGAGCATCAGTTGGAGGAGTTGGATGTTTTGGAAGGCCAGGTGGACGTGGAATAATAGGTCGGTATTTTCTTGTCGGCTGTGAAGCACCAGTTGTAGTAGGAAAAGGGGTTGTAGTGGTAGTGGTTGTAGTCGTGTATATTCTAAAGGGTTCGTCGACATCACATCCAAAGAAAGTGCGCAAATTGTGTGGATGTGAGAAGCCGGGTATGTTCTGGTAGGGGTTCAACTCATTAGTGGGTTTTGGTTTATTTAAGTGAATAATAACTGACCACAACTATGATCTCAACCTTCGAGCCGTCTTCGGCGTCCATAATATAGACCTGATCTTCATATTGGCGATTATCATAGAGAACCCTTCCCACCACATAAGCCTCACCCTCTTTGGAGAACATTCCAACCACATTACCAGTGAAACAATAGGGTGGCGCCCAATCGAAATCCTCCCTACCTTCTTTTCTGTTAGGCCATTCCCTTACATCCAAGAGCATTGATTTCATATTCAGATGAGTTATACAAAAATACAACTTATCGGGCGATAGAAGTGCTGTTTTGAAGACATTTGAAGACAAATAGTTAGTAACTCTAAAATTGAGTCAAAAATTGATTCAAACCCATGAAAAGACGATAATCTTCTCTGAAAAAGAGCGTCGAATGAATTAGTGAATCTTGTTTCCACTTGAATTCTGGGGCAAGTTTTCTAAGGTTTGGCCAAAAGGGTAGTCTTTCTATATACAGAAGACGATCATAAAGAAACAAATCTTGTTTCGCAGGAAATCCGAACGGATTATTGGAATCATTTCTGAAAATGATTTCGGTTTCAAATCTGAAGGTAATTGCGGAGCGATTGTCGGCGATCACAGACAAACCATTCCATTGAAGGGCTGACTTATCACACTCTTCTGAGGGGTTATACCAATCGGGCTCACACTGGATCTCATTGAAGGAAAAGGCGGCGAAGTGTAAAAATTTGTTTTCGAAGACATCCTTTGTGGTGGCTATATTCTTGCCGAAGCTGTTTCGGGCGAAAGCAAACCAGGAATAGTCTCGAATGAAGTCTCCCACTCCATTTCTCATCCGTGGATCGAAAGTCCACACTTCTCCACATCTGGTGATATAAATGAAATGTCCGACATTCCACACGTTGTCCATTGTCTTCACATTACAGAAGTCGACGCAATCGGAGGCGCAGAAGAAAATAGAAAATAGCGATAAAAAGGTCACAAATTTATTCATTTTTCTAATAGAAGTCTTCGTTAATAGAAAATAAAACTGAAATATATTCTAATTTTTTACTGAATTCTAATTTCTGGAGAATTGAAATCTCGCGAAGTTTTTAAACTCAATTATAAATCAAATTCTGAGTTATTGGTTCCCTTTCTCTTTATAGCGGACCCCTTTTCACTACCATTAAGTTGTACAAAACGTCTCTAATTCTGGTTTACAACCATAGTTAGCCTCGCTCATATACTTTGTCAGTTGAAGAATGAATTTTCAATAAGTTTATTAAAATATTGAAAGAATGAAAATACAGTGAAACACATAATTAAGTTTTCTAACTATTTAATCGAAACATTATATGCATTCATACAGTATGTAGTTTATCAATGATAGACTATGATGAATTATCATTAGAACAGTTAAAAAAGGGATAAAAACTTTTGATTGTGGAATGCGCTAGGTGCAAATAATGAAATTACGAGCGCGACCCTTACTAAATAAATTTTAAATCGAATGCAAATAAAAGCTTTATTTTTTTTATTGACTTTTGGTTAAATGGTTTGATTGAAAGTAGAATTTTCTCAATGGTTTGTATCTATGAGATCTCATCGCCTAAACTGAACTCATCGTTCATTTATTTATAATTCAATTGAATTAATATTTATTTGTCAACTGATTTGTGTTTTCATTAAAATGTTATAAAATTTTAATGAATTAGATTTTAGACAAAAATGAATTATTTGTAAGAACCGCTTAAATTCAGTTTAGTTCTAAACTTATTTGTCAAAAGTTTTAATAATCAAATCCAATCGTGCGATCAAATCAAAAGTTTTTATCCCTTTTTGATCAGCTTTATTAATAAATTATTACTTATAAGGGGTACGATTATAAAAACGAAGAATTCATATACTCCACACCATTGATTAATGAAGTAAAAACAAGGCTCAAAGAAACTAATCCATTACATTTACTAGAGAGTTAAAAATTATTTGAGTTCATTTAATTTATGAGCAAAAATGCATACTTGGTCTCTTCCCGCTGGTATAAAATGAGGTCAACAATTAATTTGTTGAAATAATGAATTCAATTACTCCTAAGTCTAAAAATAATGAAAATCATAAACAAAGCGGTGAATCTGTCAGAGGTTCGCCGGTGACTGACATAACAGACAGACGAATCCAATGACTTCTCAATTGCATCAGAATGTCTTCGATACAAATTTTTAATTAAATAAAACTAAACTTTTTGTTAAGACTTTATTGTGATTTAAAGTTAATTGAATTTTCGCGAAGTTTTTAGAGTTTATTAAACTTAATATCATTTCATTGAAACAATTAATCGAAGAATTGGTAGAAAATAAATGAAAAAATTGCAACGAATTTAGACTTTAACGGGATTTTTGTATAATTGGGAAAAACTTACTTCAGGTAAGAAAAAGTAAAAAAGAATTGATTCGAAAATTGATTTAAATTATTATATTTTAAGTTTGAATTAATGATGAAATCATTTTTCAAATTCATTAAAAAATAGTTAATTTCATTAAATGAAAGAATAAATCAAATAATTATTGGAAAGGATTTCGTGACTGAATTTGCATACGAATGGAATGTTGTGTCTGAGGGCTGGTCCGAGACTGTCGTCCACTTTGAAGCGAACTTTTATTCAACGGACTATTCAGAGGAATATTACTGACCGGCGGACAGAAATCTGTAGACATCGGACGCGGTCTTTGGCCGATACCCACCGGCTGTTGAAGACCTAAACTCTGTTCTTCTGATGACAAGACCTCAACAATCGTTTTGACTATTATGTCATCTGAAGGGGTCATCGGTTTAGAGGGCGAACACATTCTTCTCATAATCAAAGAATTGAATTTTTGCCTCAATTGAAGCGTAAGACTGGCTATCGATGAGTCGACTCTGAAATGAAGCCAATCATCGATTTTGAACACATGTTTGTCTCTTTGAATCTGATCTTCACTTTCGCTGTCACTCTGAATGTCACCGAATTGTGCGCCGAATAGTTTGCATACGTTTTCCAAATAAGAGTCGATTGTGTTTTGAATATTGCCGGCAAACAGGGCTACAGTTATGGGTGTTATGAGAGTACAACACTCGACATAACATGTTTTGCCGGTTTTGATCATTGAATTAAAGATAAGCCAATCAGTGCGAAGACTTGACAACAGTTGTTCTCGACTTCTATCAATTGATTCTTTGGAATCCAATGAACAGATGTTGAGAACAGAGTTCGGATGAAAGCGAACGTTCCCTTCATTTTGAGTAATCAATCGATTCTTCTCTCTGTCGACGCGTACGATATGTGGATAACCACCGGCACAGAGCGCTGCCTTCACTACCGCCCAGTTCTCCGAATTAGTATTCAAATCGCGAATATCTCCGGCGCCACGCGCTCTGACAAAACCGGAGGCTCTGAGCTGACCCAACAGTTGAGCCCTCATATTGACAATCATTTCCATCGCAGCCGAAGATATAAAGTTCTGTTCGCAGAACTGTTTTTCGCAAACTTCGTGTTTGGCTTTTTGCCAGTTCTGGAAAGCCCTCAAAAGAATAATGTGATCGCTGAACGTTTTCGCCGACAATTTCTTCCGCATTGCAAATGCCGTCCTCTTTCGGGTAGCCGGAGACTGGGGCACAACGACTAGAAAATGGGAGGAAATCATACAAATTGTCATTAATTTAGAATTCAAATAATTATTGAATAATTACATGGATTTCGATAAGAAAGCGAACAAACAATAGTCAGCACCGGATCCAAACATTTGAGAACAACTGAATACAAAACCATTTTTCCCAGATTGGGTTCAATCGGCAAATCGAGTAAATGGAGGCCCAGTTCTGTCAACTGTTCGATTGGCTCCAAAGCATCGATTGTCTGATAGAAAAAGATTTAGAAAAAGGAAGACTTCTATCGCTTCAAACCTTCAACAGTTGCATAGATTTTCTGATGCTCTCAATTGACGGCGGATTCACTGCTTTTGATAGGAATTCACAAATGGAAAGATTGGGCGCCAATAGTTTGCTCTGAAGGCAGAGCTCGAAAATTGACATTTTCTTCATATCTGGTGTTTGAAAGTCATCAAAACGGTAGAAACGGTTTTTGTCGTACAAATGGAAACAAATGCCAGTCTTTGAGGTATTTCTTCCATTTCTTCTCTGAATCGCATTAGTCTTTGATATCCAATTACAGACATTATATGTAAATCCGGAGCTTTTGTCGTAAATTCTTTCTTTGATTTTACCGGAATCGATGACAAAAGAGACGTCATCGATGGTAATACACGTTTCGGCGACATTTGTCGACAGAATTATTTTCCTGACTCCGGATGGCATTCGTTTGAAAACTCTTTTCAGGTCATTGTTAGGCATTTGGGAATAGAGTGTAAACAACGCGTATTTGTTTGCATCGAATCTCTTCGGATCACTTAAAATCTTTTCTCGCAATTTAATTATCTCTTCATAACCGGCGAGGAATACAAGAATTGATCCGTTCTTCGGCTGTGAACACAACTTTTCTGAATTGGTTATAATGTAATCAATTAAATGACAGATCAAATCGATATTCAATTCGACGGAATTGCTGTCAATCAGCGAATGATAATAAATGTCGAGAATTTGTTTCTCCTCCGCAGTCATCAATTGATTGGTTCCAATACCAGAGTTTTGAATGAAATTCATTTCTTCGATTGTTGTCTGTCTTCCAATGCATTTGCAATACGTCTCTAAGAGTTCGACCAATTGGTTGTGTTGGAAATGTTGTGCCCATTGAATGGCATTCCAGTCGTTGGGCGTACATAAATCAATGTTCGCGCCATAACTGAGTAGTGATTCGACACAACTGATCCTATTGTGAGCAGCGGCTGCTATTAAAGGAGTCACTCCACTGACGCTGTGCTGATAGTCAACTGAAATGTGTTCTGTGATTATCAAATCAATCAATTCCTCGAAAGCGAAGTCCGTTCCCTGAGTCCAGACGTTCTTCAAATATGAATCCATTTTGAGTTTCAGTTTGACATCCAATTCCTCTCTTTCGGTGATGAATGTCTCACAAGTCATAAATCGATTGGCACCATAAGAACCGAAACTCGACTCATACCCAACAGGAAGTCCGTCTCCACTCGCATATGAATATTCATCGAAATTGTTTGTGAATTGCGAGACATTTATCTCATCGAACCATTCATTGAGAATCTGTTTTTGAGTCTCTTTTGTTTCCATCGACTCTTTATATCTCTTCATCGATTCAGACATATATAATGTTTTCTGAAGAATGTCTTCCAAGAAGTAGAACTGACGGCCTTCAAACTGACCACTAATATTAACCGTCGGACAGTTGGAGAAATATCGTGAATAGTATTCAATGGTCTGAGTGTTTGAAGACATGAGTATTAGTTTGAAATTACGATACTTTCCGCTCAACTCCTTCAGGATTAATAGCAAATACTCTGAGAAACGATCGCTTTCCTGGATCTCATCGATAATCAGATGACTCACTGATTGTAACGGATTTTCGCCACCCATTAGTGTCCGAAGAAGTACTCCATTAGTACAGAACGTAAGCAGAGTTCGCGGAGAAACCCTTCAAACAAATTAACAATTGAATCAAATGATAGGATAGTTGAGAACAAATCATCGCTTACTTGCTTTCGAGTCTTATCTGATAACCAACTGTCTGTCCGATGGTTTCCATCCTCTCCTGACTGACTCTTTCTGCGAGACTGTGTGCCGACAAACTGGTCGGTTCGGCACATATGAGACGACAGGCTTTCTTCATGAGATTACAATATTCGAGGACGTATTGTGGAATTTGAGTAGTTTTTCCACAACCAGTCGGTCCACAGATACAGACAATACGATTCGATGCAATCGCTTCTATCACTTCATTGCGTTTCTGCCAAACGGAAAGACTCTTTCGGAAGAGAATCGTATCGTCGACTCTTCCCGTAGAAAAAGGAGGCGGACTTGGAATCTGAGGAATGATATTTGAAAGACGACCAGTGGTACAGTTAAGCTCCCGATTCGACTCAAATGAGTTTTGATAGCTGTGGCCACCGGCCAACCGTTCCGATCCCGAATGGGTGCCATCTTTTCGTTCCTTCTCTGATACCGGAAATCGCTGTAAAAGACTTTTAATTGTGTTTTGCGTGAAATCCGACAAATCATAAGAAGAGTCCATTGATATGATTGTCGACGAGTTCTTGTAAGCAGTGATGAATCGATTCGAGCCTTTGCTGAAAATCAGATCAAATCAGTGAACGAATAAATTAAGACATTTGAAGTAATGCCATGAATACCATACCTCCTGCTCTTCGTCTTTAAACCCAATTGCGAACAATAATTGGCCACAAATTGTCTCTCTTTAGCTGTAAAACTGGACGGGAATTCGTATTCTTCGGAAAAATCATTTTCAAAATCAAATCAAGTTTTGGACAAAACATACCATTAATTGATTCACTTCTTAACAATTTATTGACCATTATTTCGATGCACTGCTTGAAAACAGGATTGACATCCCTTTGGTCCCAAACTGTGGCGAAGAAATCCATTTAAATGTCGATTAAATTGAAGTAAAATTGAATGAAAAAAACGGCAGAAATTATTTTAACGCTTTGTATGTTTGGCGCCAAAAGTAACGGCAGTTGAGCTCAGCCTTGAGTCCAGGGGCCCATTGAGGGGTCGCATCAAATGTACATTCTTTTCAGAGCTAAACTTATTTGTCAAGATCATTTTTTGTTAAATTAAAACAAGGATCCTTCAAGGTCATTCGAGGAGTTAGGCAGTTTTTCTTTAATTTTGGCCAAAAATCCTAGGAGAGACCGGGGGAGGGGGGAGGGTCATAAGATAGCGAACCAAAAAAAACTTGAATTAATTAATCAACTTTCTGGCCAAATCCAATTCAAGTGTGGTCATTTCGGTTTAATTCAACTCTGAATCAGATACCAGACCTTCAGATCTTTAAGTGTTTACAGAGATGCGACGCACCCCCCCTCCAACCACTAAGGGCTCACCATTTAATTTATAAACTCATTTCTTATTAAAAGTTTATTAAAAATATTTGTATTTTTTGAAATAATGTGGAAATTAATCACAGATTAGGTTATAATAAATGAGTTAAATATAAGTTTGAAAAATAATTTACAACATTATTATTATTATTATAATTATCATAAATATCATAAATATTATTAATAATTAATAGGTTTTCATATTTTCTTATATTTCAAATCTGAGAAAATAATTGTCCCGAACTTCAAACAAATCATTTGTAACGACATTATAATCACTATTAATATAGTTTACAATCTTTTCAATCAGTTATCAAAGATTAGAAAACAACTTCTTATCAAAACTTATCACTTATTCTGTTCTCACTTTGTGTTCAAATGGGCTGAAAAATTAAGAGTAGTTTCAATATTATAACAAATTATGAAAATTATATATAAATGAATAATAAGTAAATATATTAAGAAATAATATATATATAAGCTGTCGATGAGATTCTTAGATGTAAATTGAGTTTCAATCTAAGGCCAGTCCGATGTCAAACGACTTGGTTTCGAGCTGTTCCTGATTTAGGTCGTTGTGATTCTCTTCGGCATCAATGGTGACGAACGGCTCGTAAAGGCCTTTCTGTTCTTCCATAGCGTGATGTACGGCGTCGTGGACTGTAATATACACGTGATTTGGTGGCACTTCTTTGTAGAAGCCATCCTTTTCCAACATTTTGACGACATGTGCCGCACAACTCGCTAAAAATGTTTTCACTCCAATGGACTCATATTCCTGGACTGTTGTCTTAAGTGCTGTCACACCTGTAGTGTCGATGTATGAGAACATAGAGCAGTCAATGATTATATGTGTCGGTAAGTCTTCTTCGATGGACAGTTGAGGGGAATCCCGCGAAAATGTTCGCATTCGTTGAAATTTGCCACAAATTTTAGCCTTATTACTGATCTCATCGTTGCGTCGATTCTGTGCTTTCAGTACTTTCCGTCGCTTTTCAATTACATGACTGAAAACAATAATTAATTGCTTTTAATTTCAAAATCAGATTAAATCATAGCTTTTAATTGAAAAACACTGACTTAACAGAGATTTTGGTCCTATATATGAGCCCTTTCTTGAAGTACTCGACATTAGCGAAATGCAAAGGACCACAAAATTGGTATATCTTTATTCCGTCCACTTCATTGGCGGACACATACTTCTTGAGCGGAACGTAAACATCAGACTTAGCGATGGATCCCAATAAGTAGGTCTTCGGTCTGATTACAAAATCAATTAACGAGAGATTAATTAATTTACTGAATAATAATATAATGAAAAGCAAATATTTGTCTTTAATTCGCTCAGTTGTATACCTTTGAGATTTATAAATAAGAGTGAGTAGCGAATAGGCCAGACCTATGTATAAACCGATGTCTACGTTCAGTACTATCACAGACAAAAACGTAACGATCCATATGGACTGCAATTAGCACAGAATAAAATGTTTGTTTGGTTAACACTTTGAATATTTTGCAATTTATAGATAAGAGCAATAATTAAGTGTAATGACTGACCCCGTCTAGTTTGTTGACTCTGCAAAATCGGATTACATCGAAAATCTGAGCAAACAGTGTCTTCAGTGCCACACAAATAATTGCCGCCAAAACGCACTGACATTAAGTGAATCAAACAATTAGTTAATTAATATCTGCTTTCAATTGATTTTTACTAACATTTGGAAGGTTTTCGAGGTATTGTCCAAAATATAAGAGAACGAATAAAATGCCAACACTATTGACAATACTCGCCAATTGTGTCCGTCCTCCTACACTCTCCTGGACAGCACTTCTTGATAGGGAAGCCGCTGTTGGTAGGCAGAGGAAGAAAGAACTGAAGACATTGGTGGCTCCGATGGCCAGCAGTTCTTGATTAGAATCGATTTCATAGTTGTGTTTATTGGCAAATGTCTTTCCCGTGGAATAAGTGATGGCGTAGGCGACTATCGCTAGTGGCAGACATCGCAGCCATAAATGCGGCAAAAAATACCACTCGGGAAGTGTCGGCGATGGCAAACCCATCTCTATTGGACCGACCGTTTCAATTTGGAATTTGGCAATCGTAGAGAAAATGGTACTAGCCACCACTATTACCAATTCTATTGGGAACGGAATATTGATTTTTGTCCACTCTTTGATTTTGTCGTTTAAATACAATTTGAAAAACAGTAGAATCGCGACACAAATGCAGGAAATGATGAGAGCAGTGATGTTCACCTTTTCTATTTGAGTGAATAAGTCCTTGTACATATAGAAAAGAGAGAACGGACCACTTGTCGATTTCAAATGAAGGCCAACCATATATCCCATCTGTGAGGTCAGGACATAGAATGAAGAGGCAGTTATGAAACTACTGATCAATTGTTCCGACATATAGACTGAGACGAAGCCTAAACGCAATATTCCGAACAGGAGGTGATAACTTCCAATAGTAAAGGCCACCATTGAAGCGATTGCTATATTAGAATATTTCCTGGTTGGCTCGTCGCCAGGGTCTTCAACCCTTATCTCGTAATTGATAAAAGAATTCAATTCATTGATTATTGATCCGGTCATTAGTGAGACGATTGCAAACGTTCCTATAATTGACAGTCAATTATCACTTTATATGGTTTCTAGAAAATGAAAGAATCGGAACTAACCGACGGCTGCGTGTCGTGAAGAACCAAAAAAAGAATAGATCAGCGCCGGAAAGAATGACGAATACAATCCATAGATAGGACTGACTCCAGCCAACAGACTGTAGCCCATACCTGTGCATTTGAAAAAGTGAGAAGAATTATAGGAAGGAGTGTTTTGTTGTCATACTTTGCGGCACTTGAAATACGGCGATAGTGAGTCCGGTGACAAAGTCTGCCACGAAATCTGTTCTCCAGTTGTAGTTATAGAGCCAATCAGTGATAGGCATCAGAGACTTTATTGTACGCTTCATATCGTGTGGCGAACAGGTAGGTCTCATGGCTGCCATCATCCTCTTGGGATCAGACTTGTGATGAACCACTTCAAACGTTTCATTGAATTGTGCCATATTGTAGGCCAGACGGGAAAAGTTGAGACTCGGCTGAATCGAGTCCTGGTATTGGGGGTCACTCGGCTCTATGTTATACGAAGAATCAATCGAAGACGTGCGCGATGACATCGTAGAGCTGTTTTGCACGTCTTTACTATTCTTATCTTCATTTGAGGGCATTGTTTAACACTTCAAATAAAAAGTTCAAAATTTTCAATAAACTGATCGATAAATGAATTAATAGTTCATTGAGTTGTGAATAGAGACACGACTCTCACATAATGGTAACAATTGAAATCAAACCCCTTTTTTGGATCAGTTTTTGATTATATATTGTAACCCAATCTCTGATTCATTGAATTTAGTGTTAATTGACGTTCAAAACAAAGTAAATAAACTTTGAATGCAGTAATTAATTGTCTTCGAAAATATTTAAGTGAAAGACAAGTCATTAAAAGCAAAGAATATTTCAAATATTTTTATATTGATTTGTCGATTGACTCGAATAACAATCAGATATATTATAACTCTATTATTGAGTTTCACTTATTATTCAATCAAATATTCTGATGAAAGTAAATGTTATTCACTTATCGGATATACAGATGTAGAGAAAAGTGGCGAAAATTCAAGTTTTGCTTCAATCAAATGGCTTTTATTCCTATACCTGGGTCTGAATTTTGATCGCGGATTCAAAAACAATTTTCAGCGCAAATAAGTTTTAAATAACAATAATTGTATTGAATTACAAATTAGGGTTAATTGCGATCATTAGTAATGAAAATCGTTTTGAAATACCGGAGCGGAAGACAAAACAGATTCAAAATATAAATAAAAATCATTACAAATAAGTTCACAAATAATAAAGTGATTGAATTAATGATCAAATTTCAATGGGAATCAAAATGGGTGTAAATATTTTCATCGAATTCTTACCAAACTATTTGTTCATTGATTTTCACTACAATTGTATTTACGATTCATTAAACAGTATAACAAAAACACTTTCGATGACTTGTTTTCTTGAATACCAATCCTTCAAAACTGAATCAATGAATCAAATTCTGAATTTGAGACAAAACACTCGACTTTTATATATATATAAATAGTATTTGATTTCATCGAAATTACCAAAAGATAAAAGAGTTGACACAATTGGACAGTATTTCCAAATGAGAGCACTGTTGCAAAATTTAGATTTAAGTGGACAGGGATTCCCAGTCTTAAATACACTGACATTAGTCTAATGTTTATTCAAATGAGTGAAAGATTAGTCTTAAATGTAATTTAAGCGAATATTTCTGATATATAAGCGAAACTGATATTTGGTATTTTGCTCTTTGAAAGTTCATCACTCAATTCACTGCTCAATTGATAATTATTGAGAATTTGTTAAAAATTTGATTGAAGCAAAAGACCGGGATTAAGGACCTTGAAATGTTTGTTTAAATTACTTAATTGAACAGGGACGTGATTTTTAATACCAGATAAGACATTTGAATAATTGACTAAATAATAATCAACTTCTATCAGTGGTCAGGTAAGAGCATAAATTGCTTTACACACGCATATTAAAGGCATTCTAGGCAGAGCAAGGGTTGAACTTGAGATTATATGCTTACATAATCAAGGTCTTCATGCAAATTATCACTGATAATCTATAAATTATCAGTAAATCAAGTCTTGACAACTGATGCGATATTCAGATAAAGTCTGATTCAAAATTCAATCCAAAACCAAATAATAGGAAATCAAATGTATTGACGAAAACAAAACACTTTTTATGCAATTATTAGTCATATATTAATTGACAAAAACAATGCATCGAATAATAGATTGACAGGAATTGAGACTACTTTTGAGTCGAGTCACGTTTCCTCAATATTTTCAGCTAATTTATTCAAGATATAAACCAGGAAAATTAAATTCCAATACAGTTGAATCACAATTAGATGCTCAACAAAACAATACTTTGTTTTGAAGATTACTTTTTGCCATTAATAACGGTTTCAAAAAACTATCTGTCTCTTTAATCCAGGAATAGCCAGAAGGGGTTTGGCATTAATAGACCCGGATCCTTTGCCAGACACAATTGTGATGCGAAACACAGAATTAAGTCTCGTATTTAACATCAGTTTCTAACAAATTAATAGCAGAAAACTTTTAAACTCCTCTAGGTCAGCTCTTTAAATAATTCACTAGATAAATTAAAAGTCTATTAATTACCTAGGATATTAACAAAAATGAATTGTTAGTTATGTTGGAACAATTAAAATTATCAACAAATAAAACTGTAAGTGCGTATGAAAAATATAATTTTCCATGGTATTGATTTTTATTCAAATCAATGGGCGGTGCTTTCAACTACTGCTTTCATTAAAAGGTTCAGAATAAAAATGAATGCCTTGATATTTGTATTGAAACAAATCTATAGATTATTCAAAGAATTATAGAAAGAATTTTCTTATTATATAAAGAATTAGAGAAAAGACTTTCATTTGCTATCATTTCATCATTTGAAACATGTCTTTATAATTGAAAAAATCGTTTCCTTTTGGATCTATAAAAGTTTGATTACGAGAAACAGCAAAAAAAGAAAACCAAGTTTTTTATTTTAATGTATTAATAATTGTTTTGTTATGAATCGAATCATACAAATAAATACCCATTGATTAGGATTTAGGCGTATAATAGGTCTCAATAGGATTCTTGTGGCCACATATAAATTGTTAGCTCTGCCCCCGACCACTTACTTCTGGTCTCCTTTTCTCTATAGATTTGTTTTTCTCATCCCTTTCTTTTTAACATTTCTGCTGAACCGCTGATATTAACCATTTTTTCACTTCAATACAATTCAAATTGCATTCCATGGCATAGAAATTGACTTAAAACGGGATTTTAATAATATTTAATGAAAATTGTTTTGAAAAATATTTTTATTTAATCCAGAATTTTTCCAGAATGACCTTAAATCTCAAATATTAATAATGCTATCATAGAAGTCATCGAAAATATTTTCCATTCATTATTATTCATCAATTAATGAATGAAAAATATTATTTAATATGAGTTGCAGACAATTTCAAAATACTATTTTCAGTGATGAACCTGCTCATATCAAAACCTGGTTCAAAATTCTCATTTATTCCAAATATAATTCAAATATTTGATCGTTTAGTTTAGGTTCAAGACATGAAATATAAATAATGATCTGAGAAATAATTAAATAATATTTGAATTTATGTCCATATTTTTCAAATTAATTTTCTATTATTAAACAGAATATTAAAAACTCATGAAATGATTGTTTGCTTTTCATTTGCAATGCAATCAAATAATTCAAAATTAATTTACTGTAAAATGTTTGCCATTATTTCCATTATTCTTATTGTAGTTGAAATCCAAAACATGATTTGCTTATATAATAACCTTTCATATGAATTGAGTTATTCGACAATTCTTTGATTTATTTATGAAAAACGTTTTGGTTTAAGGCATTAATCGATAATTAGCTGAAAGTTTCATTTGAATTAAGTGAAGCATTAAATAAATTGTTATAAATAGTAATAACATTAATGTTTTATATCAAACAAATCGCACAAAATAATAGTCTTCTGATTAAAACGACTGTTTTATGCAAATTAAAAAACATTACAAAAATTTAGTGAATGAATGCTTCGATGAAATCAGTGGTCAGTTTCAGCCATTTCTAAAAGCCATGACGTTTAGAGAATATATGATTGGATTAAATTGAATAAAAATATTGTCATTAACTTTAAACTCAATTCTTAGTTTCATTTCATCAGAGTTTCCATTTTTAGTAATTTGATTAAATAAATGTTGCTATGGATTAAATTGAAGTTGATCATTTTTATGATCAAAATCAATTTTAAATATTTCATAATAAATAATAAAAATCCTCTCTGACTAAATGTCAGACAGCTTGTGCAAGCTCAATTATATTCAAATCTATTTATGTATATACTCATGTATTAAATATTCACTCAATTTGGCCTATTTTCAAAATTTTGGAACCTTTTAAGTTGGTTCTTTGTCATCAATGAAAAGTGAACTTTAATTTTTAAATGTTCTTTAATCTATTATTTTGAAAAGATTTTCTAAAGTTTATAGATAAAATTAATAGTTAATGCTACTAGTATTCAATTTCAAACCTTTTATGACCCAGCACAATTCAAGCATTACACCAAATGAATATACATTGATATTATGAAGGGATTTTCAAACAATTTTCATCCATTAAATTTCATTCAAAACGTTTTGTCATAATTTTATCGTTTTTTATTAAATAAATAAATTCATCAAACTTTCCGAAATGTCTATATTCTTGGATT
Organism: Edwardzetes edwardsi; assembly: GCA_034693445.1. Lineage (NCBI taxonomy): Eukaryota > Metazoa > Arthropoda > Arachnida > Sarcoptiformes > Ceratozetidae > Edwardzetes > Edwardzetes edwardsi. The sequence continues at coordinate 8,442 of JAQFXL010000173.1, read as the reverse complement.
CTCGGAAAACCAACGTTTGATCCATTAGTACTCAGAGGGGGGAATAAAACCAAAATCCTCAGTTTTGAACGGATACTCCCTCTAAAAAGGTGGCGAACAAAGCGAAGGAGATCGAGGAGTTTGGCGAATGCTGATTAATACCCGCCACAAATGTTGAGCAATAATCAAATTGATTAAAAATGATGGATTAAAGAAACCTGAACAGATTTTGACAGTAAAGCTGATTTCTCAAATTATGTAAAAATCAGTCGAATACCAATTGTAGTATTTCTTGAATATTAATCAATAATTTGGTGGACAGACGGTCTGTCACAGACCTCATTCATAATTTTGAGTAATAAATGACTGCGAATGGAATTATTGCTTAATTTTTGTGGCTTTATTTAATCGTTTTTTGTGCCTAACTTTCAATATTTTTATTAACCTTTTCGTTGATCTGTGTCTGAAAGTAACGGAACAGACGCTGACATTGATTTCAAAGCATTTAATTACTCTTTCGGTTTAATAGGAAGAGAAATATTGACTTATCTGCAGATTATTTGCATTTTATTTACTACAGAATATTCTGTAGGAAGCGATCAAATCAATGTCATTGAGAAAGTCTCTCATTTAGTACTAAAAACGAGTATTTATTCTAACATTTATTCAAAAGCCATTAAATAAGTGAATTCTTGCAAAGAATTCAATTTCGACGGCAATTAATTTTCGATATTATTTCAAAATAATTTAATAGTTTCTTCAAATTATTATTATTATTGAAATTATTTGAAAACAAATGTCAATAAAAAGTAAATTCCGGGCAATTTTATGCTTGAAGTTAGTATTGCTTGTATTGTGTACTCAACACTGGATCAGCATTTACTGGCTTTTGTGAGGAACTGACTTAAGTAATGGTCTGGAAAATTATTATTATTGAACAGAAAAACAAATGAAATATTTGCTTATTTCGGGAAACAATACAAATATATTTCACTTGAAATGAATGGCAATATATTAAGGAATCAAAATGTGAGGGAAGTTTCGTATACTTTAACAAATTAAAATGACAACAAAACGGGTCAAACACGAGTTATAACTTTTAAAATTGTTTATTTAATTTTCTTTACATTATTCAACTGAAAAGACTACAAGCAGCCTAGTACAGTTGTACTACACTGTTGACATAATTGCATTGAAGGCATCAAAGGCTAGAATATTGAAAAATCCTATAAATTCCGGTTTTATTCAATTATATAACTCTCTCATATTGTTGCCGATCGTTAGCTTAAGTAAAGTCAGCGGGTTGTTGCATGTACCTTTATATGAATCCATGTCTCACTATCAACGCCTATAGCATGTTTCCGAAAACATCAAGATTATTCGCGATTGAATGCTGTCATTTGAAATTATAGAAAGTTTGAGATTATCTTGTTTATTTGCTTTCAAAAACGTCAGTTTGAAAACTTGGCAATAACTCAAATATAGTCTTTATATTATAATATATCAACTTTAACAAGCTTGTTCGGTTTAATGAAAATCAATTTCCTAGGAGAATATAAATCAATGTTTGCGAACATTTACTTTCAATCTTTGATTTCTGTTATACTTTTGCAGAGCTCTTCAAAATGAAAACTGCATTACATTTACACAAAATGATTGAAAACCATTTTGGTCTATATAATCGTGAAAACTATGATTATGCTAATAAGAAAGGTCAAATAATTTACATTTTCAGCAAAAAAGAACAAAAGTCATTGTTTGGAATTATTTGGCAATTTTCTGAATTCAATTATCATTTATTGCGAGATAAGTGAGTCATTTGATAGTTTATGTAAATTCATTTGATTAAAGTAACAATTCATACTCCAAACCGGCCTCGCCTTCAATTAATCGTCAAGCAGTCTGACTGTGCGCTCGGAATCGGATAAGTGTTTTACAACAGTGACGACAAAATTGATATTTTGTTTATTTATCTCTCAAACGATTACATTAACGATATATTATAGTACAGTAACTCACAAATTGTTGGATCAATGAATATAAGAGATATCGTGGATGAGTTTGAGTTACACCAATGAATTGGTAAATAAAAACTCGTTTTTGTTTATTGAAAAGTTGTCCAAGATTGTAAATAGATTTGAAAAGTGTTTAAGAAAGCTTCTTGGAAATACAAACGGAATAAATATTAAAAAACATTAAGAAAGAGGAAAATTTGGTCGAAATATAAATTAGTTTTCAATTAATATTAGAAATAAATTATATTATGAGTTGAGATAACGAAGTAATGAAATTCACTTACATTAGTGATGGAATGTTTACCTTGAAATTCGTTTTTCTTGAGAAATCAATTTTCGTCTCTTTTCAATTGTGAGTCTCTTTTGATTGTAAGCAAAATTATGCAACACTTGAACCACACTTTCGAAGAATGTCTGATAAGAGTAAAAACTTTGTGGGCTTTTCGTTAATGACAATCAAAAAAAAGTTCTTTGATTATATTCTGTTCACTGATGAAGGGTTGAAACGCTTGAATAAGAAAATATTTTCTCAAAACTATATAATTAACTTTGGAGTAGAAGACAAAAAATCAGATGAAATGATTAAAACATAAATCTGATTGCAAACAACAAATGCTCGGATCTGTTGTGTCAAACACTAAAATTAATGAATAGTTGTATCGACAAAAGACTGCAAAAATTGCTGTTCAGTTATATCGAGCGATAACTGTCTCTCTGTTTACAGAATCTGAACGTTTGAAAGGAGAGAATTGCTATTTATTTGAGGCCTTACTTGCACTCTGTCAGCGACTCAGTGCAGACATCGGTTCTCCACTGACTTAAATACTGCTTCACTACTCAACAGAAGGAAAGGCGTTTCTATAAAATTCTGTTCACATTTATACTAATCGTCGACTGAATTCTTAGTCTTCTTTTCGTTATTATTTTCAATATTATGAGAAATGAAGACTTAATTATCGTTTGATTTCCTTTCACTCAAAAAAAAATGTTAACAATAAATTGAAAATCAATTGTCTCAACGAAAACACATAATTTGTCGTTTGAGGCACAAAAACAATCATTTCATTTATTATTCATTATATTATGATATTTTTGTCGCCAAATTTTATTACTTAGACTGTATTTATAATTTTGTGCCCGAGTTTATCGATTTTCATGCAAGTTTTCTTTTCAATGATATCCAATGTGATGAACAAACATATCAATCTAGACTCAACTGCATTGCAATACCTAGTTTTCTCCATTTTTTCAGGTTATCAATAGCAAAAAAGTTGTGTTGAGAATCTTGTTATTTTCCCGAACTTAAAGCGATCAAGTTTTGTTAGCTTATATAGCTAGCTAAGCATATAACCAAGTATGCTTTCAGTCGTATATAATTTATGGACACAATTTTCGTGTAATTTAATAATAATTGTTTTGACGACAAAAGAGATTCTGTTTTGTCGACACATTTAACCTTCATTTGAGATATTTTTGAAAAATTATTGTTATTATAACGAAACACTTTAGTCACAATGGGGTCTCATAACAGAATTTATGCATTGAATCCTTTTAATCCAAATTCCTGAGACTCTTGAATTGCAAATTTATAGCTTTCACTTGAAATCTGTCAGTTCTCATCCACTTTTGCTACCGATATAACATCTGTCACTTTCTATGAGATGGTCCGCTCCTATCACTGCATATGAGGCTGAGATTAGACTCATTTTGACATTCTGTGCATTAATTTTTAAGCCAAACAAATGGCTTTCAAAGTAAATGCATTCGCTATATAATGGCTCACTTTCTATTTATTTTTCATCAAGATTATTAACAATATTTAAATGTCATTTGTTGCCTTGGTGAGAAATTAATTAATTTTCGAGGAAAATATTATATAATTGAATTCTGGTAATGATATTCTTCACATAAATTGAATTTACAATTAATTCAAATAAAGTATTGAAAGTAAAGTTGTTGTGAATATGTTTTAAACTATTTTGAATTTACGTCTGTTTCTCATATAAATAACAAATTAGTTATTATTATATTTATAATGAGTTTTATTTAATTCAGAAATCAGTCATAAATTTTGGCCATTAGTTTGAATTAAATTCAGATGAGAGATGACTACAAAATTATAATTATATTAATTAACTCTTTGTTATTATTATTTTGAACAAAATTGCCATTCATTTCGATTTTTCAGAATTAAATGTCAGTCCTTTTGGGCATCAAATTTGAGATCATTTTTGTTTTTCAATCATTTTTCTCATTGACTTTGAGACAGAGCTCAGACGTAATGTGAGAAGACTTGATCTCAATGTTCGTGTTTTGTCTTTATTCTGATTTTTGTTGCTTTTTATTTCTCAAACATAAAACTCATTTAAACCGTAATTTCATTTTAATTTGAAACAAATTTTTATATCGTTTTCAACACTCAGACAATTGTTTCTTGGAATCAAAGTTTAACAAAACTTTAGCGTTAATTTCAAAATTGTTTTGAAATATGAAAAAATTAATTGAAGTAATAAATATGACCTTACACATTTCTTGATTCATTTCAAAAAACATCTGAAATATTAAATTCTATATTTGAAAACATTCGATGAATAGGTTTAATATGAATTTGTGATTAGATTTTTAATTATAATCGATTAAAACTTAATTAGACTTAATGATTAATCACCAAGGTTAAATATTCCAAATAATTCAAAAACAACTTAATTAGCGGTTATTTTTGTATTATTTTATTTTTGTTCGAAAATTTGTCAATTTTTTTAATTTTATGAAATTATTGAAAACATTTAGAGTTTCGGATATCTTTAGTTTTGAGAAAATCTTTTATTTACTGTAAACTGAATTCGAATTTTAATACATTTATTGATTATTTTGTGAATAAAAATCGTGAATAGATTTCGCCCACAATTCTCGATGAAAAAGACTGAAGACTTTTGTCTCTTTCATTCAATGCAATCCCGGATCAGTTGATGAGATTTTCTTTCTTAAGAATTTATCTGTTTTTTTTCTTTAGGCGAAATTAGAGCTCAATTTGTTAAGAGTAATGATTGTTCAGGATATTGGGTTTCAGTCTAGTGATTGCATCGAGTCATGAGTTCGATCATCGAAATTAGATATAACAAGATCATCATTACTCGATTATTTTCAAATAATACAATTTTTGTAAAATCATTTCAATGCAGTTTCTTGTAATATATGAGGACTATATAAAAACCAATCGTATTGATTGAATGTTCCAGATAATTATTGTTAAGTTACTTACATTAATATACCAAAGTGTTTTCTTTGCCTCGATACTTTTCCAAAAATGTGCCAGACATCAATAGAATGAACGACTTTCATCAATTTGATTCTATTCTAATTGAATGTTTGAATAAAGTCTCATTTAGTAGCGATAAGATTATCTTGAAGCAGCAATAAATTAGAAAAAATGAGCATGCATATCACAAGCGAAGATCTTATTCAAATTCACAAACGAAAGGAACTGTCGATATAGATGTAAATCATATTATCCTTTAATAAATCGAATTACAAACTATCAGATGACCAAGTAGTTAAATTTTATTGATTCATACATATACATGTGTACTGCTCTTGCATAGTTTATTGAATAATAAACCCTATTATTTTATGTAATCCAATAACATACCAAATGAAATGTGAGCATGCCTATAATAAATTCTGGATTAATTCATTAATAAATAAAATCGATGATTCAATTTGTGAGACAAACAAATGGACTTAACTTAAATCAACGGATAATTTATGAATTCCACTCTAATTATATACTTTATTATTAATGGTTTTTTTATTGTAATCATTATTGAATGAAATCAAATTCAAATAACAGTTGATTCCATATCAGGAATGACCAGAGGATAACAATTTAATGTCACAATCATATTCAGAGATCCTTGGTTCAATAGGACCTTGGTTTTGAGAATTCTCATGAGTGACATTTTAATCAATTCATTGTGGAATGACAACCCTTCAAACCAAGGAATGTTTTTTTTTGTAAAAAGTTATACCTTGCATATATTTGAAGTTACATTAATTTCTGGAAGATTCTAACCAATTCTGATTGAATTTTTTTGCGAAACATTTCTTTCGTCGAATTAAAAGTGAAAATAAGATAATTATATTAATTATCATCAGATCTGATACCAAAATAAAGAAGAGATAACAGAACGAGAAATGTCTTGAATTTGAAAAGAGTTCAGTAATTATAGTATTGAATAATTGATGAAAACTTATCTAAAATTAATGTAAATTTGATTTATAAGTAAACTTCAGTACAAAAAATCATTCGTTTTGAGTATATTTTTTCTTTGGTGTTGACTGCGATTAAAGTTCGGTAGGCGTTAAGGGTATATGAAGGGGACCTGAAGGTGATACGGTGCTAGCTCTGCTGCCCGATATATGTATTCTCATATGATGATGACATGATGATCATGTCCGACTCACATGTGTTGCAACTGTGGTCGAGGTCGAACAATTTGCAAAGGAGTACAGGTTCACAGTCTATGATCTTTCAGGAGGAGTGGGTTAACCCCTCCAAAGGTTTCACGTCGGCCTTTAATTTTGACTCATCCCACCCGTAACCTTCGAGGTTTTTTTGCTAATGACTGGGCTTAAAGGTGGGGTGTAGTCGACAATTAGTGTCAAAGGGTGTCGACTCAATTGCACTGTTAGTCAGAGTTTTGTATAATTACAGCCTTTGATCTGAAACTTATTAATCTTTTTTTTCGTACTTTTCCTTCAGTTTTGATCTAAACATTAAAAAAAGAATATTTTAAACAGAAATAAGAATTTGGTTTTTGATTGAAATGTTTTTATAGCAAAGTTAAAAGAGTCGAATAAAAATAAATTTGTTTACAATCCTCTCGTTTTCTTCTATTCTTCAAACGCTTTCGATTTGATCAAGTTCATTTCCAAATTGTTTTCTTTAATTTTCAATTCTTATTGCAACTGGTAAAATAGAGCAGTGTCTCCTGGTCATTCTTCTATAGTATAGAATCTATATGAAAGTATGATTTTCTTTTTAAATCTCTTGTTTTTTGTCAGATTTGGAGTAAACATAAGAAAATATTTTGATTGAATTTAAAGTATTTCTAAATCTAAACCCTTATAAAAGATTTGTTTGTTTTCACTCAAAATATATTTCACTTAAATCTCATTTCATTGTAAGCGTCGAAAACTCTTTAAATCTCTTTAAATATCATTTTTAAGAAATACAAAAAATATACAGAATTTGAAGAAAAGCGTAAAATTTTCGATCAATAGTTTAGAAGTAATTTATTATTCAAACCAATTGTTGAATAATTACTTTGTATTTGATTGAAGGAAATGAAAGAAAAACAACAATTGTTTAAATGTTATGTAATTTGACTGATTGACGGCTCAATCATTGAAACGATAGAGTCCTTGAACTTGAATTTTGACAGATTTCAGACACAAATAATATTATAAATCAGAATATCATTCAAAATGATTCGCAAATATTTTATACAAAAAAGATTTAAAACTAGCAGAAAAACAATATTACGTCAGAGTATAGGGAAGGGGTATAGAGAAGGGGAATTCCTATTCAATATGACTCTAAGAGGTGTGCCACTAAAAAGGTCATTTATTTAAATTGACTCTAAATAGATCAGAGATTAGATAAGCCTTAACTTCCCCTGCATTTGGAAATCATCAAAATTACCTTTGAAGACATCAAAGCACTTTGAGCAGATCTCCTCTTGATGATTTCTATTTAGTGCGAACCATGATTGAGCAAGGTATTTGAGACTTAATAATGTTTTTGCACTCAAATTAAGTGAGAGGGCATTAAATGCCATCTTTTCCGATGTATGGGGTTTTTGGTGAACTGTCTGTTAGTATTCGACATTCAAATGCTTTTTAGGTTTAAAAGATTTTATTTAAAATAATTTATTAATAATTTTTCATTAAAATTAAGTTAATTTTTGGTTCAAATGTGAGCTTAAAAAACATTTTGACTAAAAATGGAATTTTTGAGAAATTGTGATAAAAACCAATCGATTACTAAATAAATATTAAAAAATCAATTTTAAGGTATTCCTCGCGGAATATTGAAAGAAAGGTAGTCTCCTGTGGCCTCCCACTCGGCTCTCTTCAGCTGAAATGTTGTGATCCATGAGACGATAGCGACGGTGCATATAAGAGCGCCGACCATCGAGTATATGACATAACTACGAATTGATTTTTGGGTCGGAAACTCCTGTTTACCGAAAGCCAAACTGAAAAACCAGACACTGTTTACAATCCAGAGAAACGGCAGACCAAAGAACCCGACTTCACATAAAAGGAGTAATCAATTGATTGATTCAAATCAAAGCCATTAATGAACAATTGTTTACCGTAAAAATATTTGCGACAGAGATCTAGTTTGTTGTCGTCAGACATCTTTCTTAAGTCCATTCAATTA
>JAQFXL010000172.1:0-28551 GCA_034693445.1 Edwardzetes edwardsi | reverse complement strand
ATAATTGACTCAATCAACTAGAGTTTCACCTGATATGAGGCAGATATTCGGTAGTCATAAATATATTCTCGTACTTAACAACCGATAATATTTTCAATGCATTTGTTTGTTGAGTCAAATATTTGTAAATAAATCTACACTCGAAGAACCCGTTCATTGGCTGCCCGAAGAGCTCTTTGGAAGTTAGGTGTATCTGAAAATCTCATCTAGAACAATCATTTCTTTCACGACAGCCTTTTTAACGAATTGATAGTTTTGTTTGCGGCCGACTTAGCCCTAACCTACGGGTAAGACCTAATTATTCAGTCTAACTAGCTCATTTTTCACTTCTAGAGTTATTGAGATAACAAAATAAATTGTCCAAGATCTCTTGAATGAAAATTCATGAAAATAAAAACCCGAATTAACTGAACTTGCTCTTTTTATTTGTGTGTAATGTTGTTTGTGAGCGGCTCTCAATGTAACGAAAGTCAAATATTTGTAAACAAAACAAAGCTTTTAATTGAAACCAATTTCATGTGATTTACAAATTGTTTTCACTTTTTTTTTGATCAAATGTTAAAATTGAAAGCAATTATGGTTTTCATCAATCGTTTTACAAAAGCGTTAATCAATCAAAACAACCGATCGATGGGTTCTTCGCTCATAATTATGTCGTTAATTGTGATAATTGTTATAATTTATATCAAATTTCAATTAGAAATCAATAAAATTGATTCACAAAACAAACGAATCGATTATATATTAACTCAATTCAAGCGATCAGTGAATCAAAACTCATTCAAAAGTGAGGATAAAAGTGACGACAATATCATTGAAGCAGATTTTGATGCAATCGATTACTCCAAAGATGTTCATCAAAGCAATCGTCTCAATGACGACAAAGACTTTATTCTGTTTTACAATAGAGTTCCGAAAACCGGAAGCACTAGTTTTATGGGAATCGCATACGACTTGTGCGCTGAAAACCATTTTAATGTTTTGCATTTGAATACATCGAAGAATAGTCACGTAATGTCACTCTCGGATCAGTTGCGTCTCATCACTAATGTGAGCGAATGGCGGGCCAGACATCCGGCGCTAATTCACGGCCACATCGCTTACATTGATTTCGACAAATTGGGTGTTCGGACAGTAAAACCGGTTTATATAAATCTGATCCGAAAACCATTGGAACGACTCGTTTCTTATTATTATTTTCTGAGAAATGGCGATAATTTCCGACCATATGTTGTGCGGCGACGACAGGGCGACAAACGGACATTTGATGAGTGCGTCCAACGCAGAGAACACGACTGCAATCCCGACAATATGTGGCTTCAGATTCCGTTCTTTTGCGGACATGTGTTCGAGTGTTGGATACCTGGAAACGAATGGGCTTTAAGTGAAGCCAAACGTAATTTAGTCGACAAATACTTAGTCGTTGGACTCACGGAACAGATGCGCGACTTTATAGCAGTATTAGAGGCAACTATTCCTCAGTTCTTTGCCGGTGCTCTTCATCAGTACGACAACGGATCAAAAGCACATCTGAGGAAGACTTACAATAAATTGAAACCAATGGCCGAAACTGTGGCCAAAATACAAGAATCAAAAGTGTGGCGAATGGAAAACGATTTCTATGATTTCGCGTCAAAACAATTCAATTTCATTAAACAAAAGTCACTGAATTCAGTGAACGGCCAGACTTTAGACAGAGGACAGCAGTTTTTCTTTGAAAAAGTCCGACCGAAACGATAACTATTGGTTTTGTGGCACAAAATATCTCTTAACTTATGATTCCTTAGTTCCCAAACAAAATAATTGTTTATAAAATGTAAATACATTCCAAACATTTGTTGACTTTTTCAAAGAAAATCATTGATTTTACCGATTGTTCTGAAACTCAATCTCTAATCAAAATATATTTTTCAGAATTTATTCCATAAGTGACTAAATTTTAAATTATTTTATATATTATTTAATATAATTTTATTTAATTAAAAGCAATATTTCGTAATAAATGACATTTAAATAACATTTTTCGAGTTATTTACTCTTTTAAACCATTTTTATTTGTTTGCCTAAAGTTTTATTTTCCAGGTCTTCACAAATCCAAAATATTTAGCCGGGAATAGACTGGGAGGTAGTAATGAACCAGATTTCCAGACTTAGTGTTAATAACTATTGATTTTATTTATTGACTTTCAGTTTCTATAGAAATTGGAGTTTATTTTCACTGCAATTATTCTGTTTTCAAAAATTAGTATTAATTTATACGCAATAAAGTCTGCGTTTGAGAATTTGCTAAACTCATCTAGATCATTGCTACAATTGGACCATGCAATCTTTAACATTATCATTAAAACTTTATTTCTTTGGTAATTTATTCGGACAATGACTAGGGTTTCATTGGTAGCCTATTAGTAATTGATACAATAGTTTCTTGTTCCTTCATTGACGAGCAAGCTCATCTCTTTCTTTGGAGAAAATATTTGACAGAAAGAGAAAAAGTTAATGGAATAAAAGTAAAAATTGTTAACTGGTTGTTGATAAAGATCGCAAGTTGACTTTTTCCGGATTTATCAAAGCAACTTGGACAAAGCTGTATAGGGTTTTCAGTGTAATGACTAACTGTTGACTACCCGTACCTTACGATCGATGATAACATTCTCTAACTTTTTATAAGTCAATAGTTATCTAAAAAATAATGGTTTCAAACAAAACAACTTCTGAAACATTTGGCCGAATAATGATTTCGAGATCGAAAATCAACTTATCTTCAGTTGAGTAAGAATTGAATTTATTCTGTTCACCCTTTCCTCACAAAACAGTACTGCTGTTAGTGAACAGACACTTCAATCTGTTTTCAATCTATCAACAAACAGACGTTCAGTTGATTTGTTTCTTAATTTACCTCCAATTTAGTTGGGCTTCCATTCCTCTGATGGCTTCACCAAAAAGTAGGGCTCGGGTTGAGTCAGAACTCGAACGAAATCGAGAAGAAGGCAATTGGAAGCGATGTCTGGATTTGGCGCAACAAATGACTCACGAAATGCCACAAATGGTTGACTTCTTGAGCGGTGAGGCAAAGCTCGAAATGTATTTGGAAGAGAATAACAAAGAAGTCAACAAAAGTGATGGCATACTATTGGATGAGGCATTAAATCATCTGAAGACATGTTTGGACAGCTCTTCGGCCACTCCTCTGGCAATGGATACGAACCTATTATTAGCAAAATGTCATTACATTCGAGGAGAGTATGAAATGGCGTTAAAACACATCGAAAAGTCTGGAATCGATAACATTAATACAGTCGACAAAACACTTCCTCTTCGGGTCTTGAAACTTGTGGCCGAGTCTTATGCCGTCAAAGGAATGGCTTTGGAGCACAAGAGTGTCAAAAATAGCAAAGATATCGATACAAGAATCTCATGTCTGGTCAGAGCTACAGAATTAGGGATTCGGTATCTGCAGAATGTGGAGAAACAGTTGGGTCCATATATTGTGGTCCCTTTGGGTTCGATTCTTGAGACGGCTATTCAAAGAGCGCCCATTCTTTACATCAAAAACGGCAATAATGTGAAACAGGCTCTGAGTCAGTACAGGTCCACTTTGAATGCCTGCGAAACCCCTTCAACTCTGACCACAAGACAAATACTGTCCAAACAATTGGCCGAACTTTTAATTAGAGGCGTTTCGCGAAGCACTTGGACTAAATGCGATCTAAATATCGGCTCCTCTGCTGTTAAACCACTTAAACCTCTTCGATATATCGGTCAGTCATTATTTGTTCCAAAAGAACGCGAAGAAGAGATCGTATTATTGTTGTTAATCAGTGAAATGTTGGCCGCAAGGAATGTAGTGCTCGACAGAAGTCCAGAATTCAATGAAAGCCGAATGCAATCACTGAATAACGTTATGGCGATCTATGACTTATTGACCATAACTTTGACGCCATTGAAGTGCTTTTATTTGGATTTCTTCGAGAGAGCGATGAAATTCAGTTTCGAAACGAAACACATTTGGTTTCAGTTCGCCCTCACTATCATTGAGTCGAAAAAGTGTCCGCAAAGAGCACTTCTGGTTCTCAAGGAAGTGTCGCGAATCGACTCGTCAGACCCGTTGCCTAATCTGATTGCCGCCAAACTTTGTATTCTTGAACTAAACAAATACAAAGAAGCGCTCGAATTGGCCAAAGAATCGCTGAACAGATGTAAAGATGAAGTTCTGACCAATAAAATCCATTTAATCCTAGGAGTGACTAATGCTCTCATCTATGAGACTGAAACCGAAACCTGCAAAAAGTTTTACACCGAAAATCTCAACCAATCGATAAAATACTTGAAGACGGCCTCCACTTCTCGTTTTAGCGATCATTTGCCTTATTTTCATTTAGGCCTTCATATGGCTAATCAAAGGGCACTCAACGATGCGCTCAAGTATTGCAAAATAGCTCTTATCCTCAATAATCAACACTTGCCGTCAATACAACTGTTAATCCTATGCCTGTCGGCTCTGAAGCAATACGAAGAAGCACTTAGTCTTTGTGAGTCAGCACTCGAAGAGTATCCGACACATTTGATTCTTCTATATATTAAGGTATTGTCTATTTGTGTAGTTTTCGCACAATATTTGCAACACTTCTTAATTTGAATTTACATTTTAGGCTCATTTAGAAGAAGTGGTTCGAGAGAACGGTAGGGAACAGGCGTTGCTTACGGCTAAAGAAATGCTAAACTGTTGGAAGTTAGTCAATAGTCAAGAAGAGCGCAGAACGAGTCATAACTTCAGTTACTTTCCGGCCGCCAATTATGACACCATTTCTTTGAGAATGGAGCAAACATTGAGTGAAGTGGCGTCACTCGATGGCACCTCCATTGCCAACGACGCCATCAGCAGATGTCTATCAGTAAGTGTGCAGAACAGCGCCAACAGAGCGTCAAATAAGCCGTTGTGGTCGTTGCAAATGCATATTTGGCTCCTTATAGTCGAGATGTTTCTCAAATTAGGACAGGTATCTGAAGCCGAGTCCTGTGTCAATGAAGGAGCGCTTGGAATATTCAGCTCATTATCTCATCAGTTAATGTATATCAAAGGCATTATCAACAAAGAGAAGGGTCTGTTGATTGAGGCCAAGACTTATCTGCAAAATGCTATTTCGATAAACCCAAGACATGGCAAAGCTCTGCAACAGTTGGGACACACATACTATTTGTTGGGTAATCAGTTGGCGGCGGATAAATATTTGAAAGACTCGCTGAATATTGACGCCACTGTTCACCAGACCTGGGCTTATATGGGACTAGTCTTACAAGCAGTGGATGACCACCAAAGAGCGGCTGACTGTCACTTAACTGCTCTCAAATTAGAGGCAACGGCACCAGTCCTTCCATTTAATATCATTCCGCGAACAGTATTGGATTGAATTCAAAGAATTTGTGAAAATTGTTTGATTTAAATGTGTTTTTATGTCTATATTTTGTTAATTATTATATATTTTACGACATTTCCATTCAATAGACTCTTTCTATTGAAGAATATTCTGCAAAGAATTTCAATTAAAACTATACTTAAATGAAGATATTGTCACCGATTTCAAGAGAATTGTTTGAATTGTTATTTGAGATCTCAATTAAACTGATTTTTCTTTTCTGAAATCATTGAATAAGTTTGAAATTGAGGTTAAATTCAATTAAAATTACTTCTCATTATTTATGACTCGATTACGAAATTCATTCAAAACGTGTTTTATTACGTCAAGGGATATGAGACTCCGCCTTATAATGAGGTGATTCTGATCGGGTGATCCATTACTCGACTGTCCACTAATGTACAGAATTGTGGCACTGATAGCACAATTGAAATGACTAAAGAAAAATCACAAAATTGGATCAATTGATGAGATGAGAGACAAATAGACTGCAGTGAAGAAACATTGCATACAATTCAATACAATTCTAATGCAATGCAACTCCAATGCAAACATTTGAAACTCGAGAAAAACTATTTTAAATCCAATTAATTAGCTTTTAGTCAAATGTCAAACAAACAAATGATCGACAAATTGAATGTCGAGTTTGAATATTCACTAAATTCAAGAGTTGTTTATCAAAAGTAATAAAATACTAAATAAGTGATAATTTCATTGAAATGTTTGTCAAACTTTTCTTTCAAGAAATTCAATACATTTTTATCGATAAAAGTTGAGTTCATTTCATAAATAAAGCCGTCATTTATTGTCTGTCATTTGAGTGAATCTTTTGCAAGTCATTCATCTGTTCATCGCTGGCATTGTTTTCAATTAAATTGTCATTCAATTGATTCGTTGTTAATAAACTATTTCAGTGATCAAAACAATGTCTTCTGCGGGAGTTTGTCCGGAGCTGCCGGTCGGCGGCTTCTCATTCGATAACTATCAGAGGTTTGAATACAAAAACATTTAATTTTTACTAATATTTTGATTGAATTTAATGAAGAAACCAATTCTTGACGTCAAAGGGCTATCAGATGCCGAAAGCGGTCAAAACGGGTACAACTATTGCCGGCATTATCTTCAAAGACGGCGTTTTATTGGGGGCGGACACCAGAGCCACTTGTGATGCGGTTATCGCCGACAAGAACTGCGAAAAAATCCATTACTTGCAGTCAAATATGTATTGTTGTGGTGCCGGCACTGCCGCCGACACAGAAATGGTCACAAGAATGATATCATCGCAGTTGGAACTGCATAAACTCAATACCGGCAAAATAGTTCCCGTCTGTGCCGCCAATCGTCTTCTCAAACAATATCTCTTCAGGTCTTTAATTAAAATTTTAATAATTAGTTAATTTAATTGATTCTGAATTAAATTTTACCCAAACTTATTCTTTTTGGCCACTCTCTCGACCATTACCTTTGACCATCGAGGATGCCATTACCTTTTGGTCGGTTTTATCAGTTCCACAATGGAATTTCCATTGTTGGCAAATGGTATTGCCCTCCAGTTTTGAGCTCAGATGGATTTAAAAGCATTTTACAGATCATTCAATTGAGTCATTTTGTAGCTGTTGTTCAAAATCAGGTGTTTTTCGAAGAGATAATCATTTAATTTAAGCGCAGAATAAGTTCGTGAATGAGTTTTAATGTGTTTTTTGCCGAAAGTGAGATATTATCTGATTTTGTTTGAGATTTATATCGCAATAAATCTCTTATTTAACAAACAGTCCATTAGTTATGAAAATCACTTCTATTTGAATGTATTCTAAGTTTTGTGAAAACATTTATTTATATTTATCTAAACTTTTTATTGTTTGCAAAACTGTTTTTCTTATTCTGTTTTAAACAGGAATTTACTCGAAATTTATTTTTATAAACGAATTAATAGACGATTAATAATAAGTAAATTAGTTATGAAATCGGGAATCAATGGCTGGTATTGAATAAAACACTCAACAGATTGTTATCATTCCTCATATCATTTGACAATCAAATGATTTGAATATGTTTTTAGTGATCATTGATATTATGGTTATTCAACATATGATTATAAACTCCCAGTTTATGACTATTCAGAACTAAATTTATGTTTCATTCAATTTTGTGATTCTCTTATCTTTTTTGTTGAAATTCTTGATTTGAATGTTAGGTCAGTCTTACAATTGATATGAGAATTGATATAATCTTTGGCTCCAATTAAAGTGATTCCAAACTTAGTATTTCAATGAATACATTGTATTTGATTCCGAAGATTAAGGAAATGCTGTTATAAACCATTGACTAATGCTTTAAGTTATGAAAGGAACGACTCGTTTGAATAAAAACAATTATTTTTGTTTTATATCAAAAACCAAAGGAATGCCTATTCATTGTGTCAAAAGTCAGGTCAGAATGGTTTCTTAGGTTTGATCAGTAAATAAGTGGTGCTCTGAGCTAACAATTACTGACCAAATGCTCGTTATTATCATTGATCAGAATCTGAAAATCTATGAATTTATGAATTCCTCCTCTGTTTGTCTGTCTGTCCTATTATTGTTGAAAAACAGATTTCAGTTTCAGAACTGGTTTTCTGTTGGAAAACATTTTCATAACTTTTAATAAATAATCGCATTTTGATTACATAGATATCAGGGACATGTCGGCGCTGCACTTGTTTTAGGAGGGGTTGATACTAACGGTCCTAATCTGTATTGTATTCATCCTCACGGATCGAGCGATAAACTTCCTTACGTGACAATGGGATCGGGCTCTCTGGCCGCTATGGCTGTCTTCGAGTCCCGTTGGAAGGAAGACCTCACTGTAAGCCCTATCTTCTGATCGATAAGAATATCGATTACATTATTTGTGAATACCTTTCAGCTCGAAGAAGGAAAAAAGTTGGTCAGAGATGCGATCGCCGCCGGAATATTCAATGACTTGGGCTCCGGTAGTAATGTTGACCTGTGTGTCATCACATTAGGCGGCACACAATATCTGCGCACTTATGAAGAGGCCAACAAAAAGGGCGAACGGTTTGTACCTCTTTCCAGAATTCAACGATTTTTGAATTCTTATCTTTTATTCTGTTTTCTCTTTATTTACATTAAAGACAAGGAAAATATCAATTCAGAAGAGGAACCACTGATGTATTGACTACGAAATTGATTCCATTAGAAGTGGAGGAGACGACTGTCCGTCCTATTGAAGAACAGCCGATGGAAATCGCATAAAATATTTGATTCAATTTAATTGTATTTCTAAACAATTTTTGGTTGAATTGATTTTTATGTAATCAAAATAATAGCGAAATATTTAACAATAAAATACTGTTTTCTTAAAATTGTTTACAAATTCTCTCTTTTTGTACAAAAAGTATATTTTTTATAAAACGACTTATATTTAGACCTTTTATTCGTTTCATTCATTCCTTTCTTATTATTTAGGAATTGAATAAAAGGTATGCCTTTGAGAAGTTTTGATTCATTGGTTACATTGACTCAACTTTACTATAACTCAACTCAACTATAATAAGGGTTAATACGGAAGAAAAGGCAATAAATTGTATCTTTGAATTTGTTTAAACACTTTGTTTTGGTGAACGACATGTGATTCTGATTGAGTTCTGGGCTATCAGTCGATCACAATGTAAATTAATATAAAAGCCATTCAAATAGTCTACGAAATGGCGTTGCATTTGATTGGCCACACAATATATTTCCTCTCTGTCTCTCATCCGAATAATTTTGGAAGTTTTCAAAGTCAGAGGTAAAGCAAAAGTTGAGATTTTATAGAGTTTTGTAATTTCGTACAAAACATATATTGAAGAGAATGTCTGTAATCAAAGTCAATGAATGGCTTACAAACGAGAGTACAGTTATTGTTATGAACTCTATTGTGTGCACTTCACTGGTATGGCCTGTCCTTGACATAGACGGTAGACCTGCCTCAATCAAGCACTGGATTAACTACGAGTTAAACCAGTTCTGCGCGAGTTTTGCATCAGTTTTTATTCTCTTCCAGATCTGAGTTCGAGTTAAGTATTTTTTGGTATCATTTTGTGCATCCATTCAAAAGAGCACTTCTCTAGTGTAGGGCTCAACCAAATCATAGGTTGTGTGCTCTGTATTTCTACTAAATGCCATACAATCGGTCAACCGATTCAATACTCATTGCATTTACATAACATAACAAATTTGTTTTCGAGTCAACTGAAGAAATGCACTTTTTTACTAATTTGAGAATAAATTACTGGCTTTTGCTTATCTCTCATACAATAACTATTCGCCAAAAATGCTTAACTCAAAGAGTACTTCCAGTTCACAATTGGGGGAAGAAATGAAAGAAATCTCGTTTAGTGTCAAGAAATTAATCAAAAACAGTAAAAAACAGCGAAACAGATAAAAAAAGTTTCGGAGAGTTTGTTGAAAACAAAAACAAAAGACTGACTGACACTCGAAAAACAGGAGACTTTCGGTCAAACGTTTAATAATAATAATGATATTAATCGTATGAATAATAAATGAGTAAATAAGACAACAATTATATCGCTTTTTATTGTCATTATTTGCAAATTTCGTTAACAAATGGTTTGAAATGCGATTCGTATTCACTGTATTTAAAAATTATAATAACAAAAAAGTTGTTTTGGATTCAGAGTCAGAAACCATAAGAGTTTGTTATCTCTGAGGACACAATAGAAGGACAGGCCTTCCGAGACTCTGGCGTTCTGGGAAAATGATTTTATAAAGTCTCATATAATATCACAACTAA
This sequence comes from Edwardzetes edwardsi, assembly GCA_034693445.1. Lineage (NCBI taxonomy): Eukaryota > Metazoa > Arthropoda > Arachnida > Sarcoptiformes > Ceratozetidae > Edwardzetes > Edwardzetes edwardsi. The sequence goes on along the minus strand of JAQFXL010000172.1, from coordinate 18,343 downwards.
TTTGTTGCCAAAATCTGAAGCCATTTCTCGGAAGTGAATTCTCTTCTCTACTGAGAGACCACTTTTTCGTTGAGTCTTCATTTCTCTCAATTTATTAAGACTTCTATTACTAAGAAAACAATTATTTTATGACTTTGTTTATAGACAAACACAAAAGACTGACAGTCAGTCCCAACAAAACACAATTTATTATTTATCTCCTTTTGCCTAAACTTTTCCCTCTTATTATTCAAACTGTTTTATAGTCGTATTGTTTGTTATTATTTATAAACCCATTTGTCATTCAGTTTCGGAGCAATTTTTCGCCCGTTTTTTGTCTTCGGTCTGACATTCAATCTTCATATCACAGAACAGAATAACAAAAGAGAAACAAAACATTAAGTTTTAGTCTAAACTGCAGTCAAGTCTGAGATTTATTTGAAGTAAAAGACATTTCTTTAATCAATCAAAAGTTAATGTCTTTAATACAAAACTAAATTATTGTTAACTCGAGTCTTGACTTATATTCTGATAATTGGGTTGTTTTTGGCTGTCCTTTCGGTCAACATTCCAATTAAATTCAGTGGTGCCGTCGGTGTACTTTTCGACCTCTAAATGTCCCAAATATCTTACGTGACGCCAATGCCTGTACTCAGGAACTGTTGTGTTGAATGACCATAACATTAACTTAAGACTACCTCCGAAAATAGCGCCAAACAAAGAACCGATAACTCCAGAGACGGCCATCGCTCGCAAACCTAACTTAACTTTCCAGAGACTGCAAATGAGAGCACCGGATAGCACACAATCTCTTATATAAATGTCATTTCTATAGGCTATGGCACAAGTGGTGAGTGCGGAGAGGGAACCGCTGAAAAGTGAGACCCTCCACGACCACCGTACGCCCACCCGAACGAACTGCAACCACATCGTGTCACGGATTTTGCGTTTTCCCTCAAAGTCACCGCGAAATACATATTCGTTGTGTCGGCGGATAAAGTCCTCGACAGCAGTTCTATTACCGACAATACCTCCATATATGGCACCGCCTAAAAGACCATAACCAAAACTCTGCATAATGAATCGCATTTCGGGGTTGTCCTCTCCGTTGAGATACTCGCCGAACATTAATTTGATTCGGTCTTCACCCGTCTCTCCCTCTCTTAAGAACTTTTTCTTATAATTTTCATCCTTTTTGTCGACTTTTCGATGAATCAAATATTGAATACTTTCCCAAACAGTCATTGTTTTCAATTTCTCGTAATATTCTTTGGATCCGATGTCTACCACTTGACTGCTTTGGTCGACATTATTATTGATATTCAAAGTATTGTCTTTGACTTCATTTTCAATTGCATTCACTTTATATTTAAACAAAAATTTATTTAAAAATAATTGTTTTAATTTCGTGTTGTCTTTGAAAACATCATTTGATACACAATTTTTGACAAAATGGCTATCATTTTGACCACAATTTGTTAAGTTTTTTAATTTCAGGTATTTATCGATAATTAAAGAAATCATTTTTGTTTTGTTTGATCTCTAATTTGTATTAGTTTTCAAAAAAAACAAATTAAAATCAAATTTAAAAACCATTGAAAACATGTGATGAAAATGTTGTGTTTTTGACGGCAAGTCTGACGCAATCGCATTAGAGCTCAGGGCTTAAGACCATGGCTTGTATAATGATCTAACATGATCATTTACATTTACCTTTTTTTGAATTTTGACCGCAAAAATATATCAACAGTTTAATGACTTCACAAAATTTAAAAATCAATAAAATATTCATTGACTCGAAATTATTTGACGATTACTTAAGTTTTCGCTTTCGATAAATAGCTTTAAAATAGTTTCGCTTTTAAACCACTTATAAACGATTTTTTCTTTGAGGCATTTAAAGTACAGAATTCTTGAGTCAAACTAACCAAGAATACATTTACATGTAAAGCTTTAATTGCGATCGATAAGCAATTTTTGCTCATTTTATAGCAATTTTTCTCATTTTTTTTCAATAAATGATTACTTTATAAAAAGAGTCGATTATTATAATTAATATGAAAGATATTGCCATCGAATATAATTAACCCCTTATTTGTTTTGATATAATATTTAATATAATAAATAATTTAATATAAGAATTGAGAAATTCATTCCTTAAGCGATGATTCGGTTCCTTAAACGGCAATCAGATTTTTATTCTTCCTCTTAAGTCATGACTTTTCAATTGCAGTCTTTGACTCGAATTAGAAGATTTGGTTTAAAATAAATCGATTTTTTCATTGAATTTATTCAAAACTCGTGAAGTGTTTTCTGACGGTAATTATTATTTGTTAAAAAGTGAACAGAGATTCACACAAAAGATAGGAATGTTATAAAATTTAAGCCTTTTTACAACTGAATTATTACGACTTTCACCATTCAATACGAGTCAGTAATCCTTTAAAAATGAGTTTTCAAATACTTATTTTAAGGATTAGTTGAATATCGATTTGAAGGTTTGATTTCTTGCGTTCAAACCAACAGTTTCTGCGAAATGTTTTTCAAAGGAGTTGTTACTTAAAAAATAAACGAATGCTTTGAAAGTAATAATTATTTTCAGTGCAAACCATTGAATATTAATTCAATTCTATGTCTTCAGGAAATTAGTATTTTTTTTAACTATTCATCAAAATTGTTGAAAGTTTTTATTGATTGACGAGAATTTGGATTCATTTTTATTCTGTGATTCGTTTGCATAGAATTCACTAATTATTAGAATATTTGAATATTTATTACAGTTTATTGACTTCAATATCAAAATTGACTCAAAATAAAAGTATAACAAAAAGAAATTATAATTTTGGTTACGATTTTTGATATTTAAAGTATCCAGTTTAGAGTTCAATAATGAAAAATTGATTGAGAAATAAGAAAAAGAATGAGTAATAAAGATTTGTAATTTAAATTAGATAATTGATAAAAACAGGTATTAAATTATATCCACATCTTTTAATTTAATGAAAATTCGTTCTTATTTTCTGCCAATAAAAACATTAATTTAATTTGTGAGCAGTTATTCAGATTTTTTTAATTTTATTATTTGATTAATAGCTGGCATTGAAACTGAATAACAGGAAAATTTTGGGCAAAAACACTGAAAATATGTGAAAATTTTTGTATTAAAAAAGTTAATTATTTTCAAATCCATCACATTTTTTGGCTGACTTTCGGGGAAAATACGAATAATAATTGAAAAGAATTGGCGGCGAAATAAAAACAATAAGTTTTTGAGATCAGAATTACATTGAACTCAATCGCGACGTGTATTGAATCTGACGTCTGTCTGAGCGCTTCATAGCTCTTGATTGACTCCTCAGTTAAATTACAAAATGTTTGGGTAATACTATTGGCAATAGTTATAAAACCTAAAAGTTTTAGCCGAAAGAGAGGAACAATAATAATAAACAATTGTCTGTTAAATGAACTTTCAATCAATTGAAGCAAATATCAAATCATAATCAATCAAATCTATAGTTCTTGTAATGAATAGAAACTGCAATAGAAAGAGCAGATATGTTGTAAAACCAAAAGTATTTAATGCAGTTCAATATCAGTATATTTGAGTCCCACTGCCTTCCGATCGCTATCTTAGTGGCAGAAGTCTGTGCAAAGTGGAGAAGAAATCATTTTAAACAAATTGAGGTTTGATTGATGTCACTCTTCAACCAATATATTATATAATATAACATTCAAAGGCAATAAAAGGCGTGAAACAAATGTTTTTCCAGATTTAATCTTTTGCTTATCGATTAGTAGTATAGCCTATAGTATAGGTATTTACGACTCAAACATTTGTGAAAAAATAACAAAAACATTTTATTCCCGGTCTTAAAGAATTAGTGGAAACTCTTGTATTAAACTTTATGTTTAAAGGTTATAGAGAAGCAGTTTTTGCACAAAAAATTGTCAGAAATTCTAATTAAAATAATAGTGGGAAGAATTGAATGGGAATTTCGCACAAAAAAGCAAAGAAGACATCACTAGTCGTAAGAAATATTTCGAAATCTCAAAATCATTATAAAAATCTACTGAAAATAATAGAAAACAATTGGAAAAATATCAACTTATTCACTGCAAATTACAGACAAATTTAGAGTAATTTGTTCTAACGTTTATTGAGAAGTAAAGTATTTTTATCCTTTTCGGTGAACTTCAATCAAAGGTTAAGAAAAATATAATTTTATATAATATAATTAATTTGTATTTTCGTTGTAAAAGAGTTGATATTAAGACTCATTAACTAAAATAAATGACTTTCACTTGTTTTTGGTTCTTCTCATTCAAACAAATATTGTAATTCAAAATCCAATCCTTTGAAGCATTAATAATAGCGTTTAGAGGAAAAGCATAACATAATTGTTAGTTATGTTAGTTATCAACAAAATTAAAGATTTTCTCCTAAACATTGAAAATAAGTAAAATAATAATAAAGAAACCAATTTATTAATACATTATACGCAAAACGTGACTATAAAAAGCCTAAACATTTTTAGGGCTGACTTTGTCTATACCTTACTTCTGGAGCTGAGAACAAAACAAATTTAAACTAAAACCGAAAAATTCAGATCTTCTGTGAAAATGAGAAGAAAAACTAAGAACTAAAAGAAAATAACAAAATAATTATGTAATACATATAAGTTTGTAAGACTTCAACAAAAATTTACTAATTGTTTGGTTATAGTCAAAGAACAACTGCTTCTTCTTCTTCTTGTTCTCTGTTGTTGTTGTTCCTACTCTTCTTGTGATTTATCTCTCAAGAGTTGATTCGCGAATTTCACGGCAGAAATAAAGTCCAACAAAAGGAAAAAATGTCTGATTTTTTGCTTGTATTTCGTTTAATCTCTGAGAGGGTTCAGTCATGTATTGGTCTTTTGCGCCGACGAAGTATTAGCGGAAGTAATCATCGCTAACGGTATTAGATATAAGCAAATTGAAAAAACTAAACATTTTTTCCTCTGATTACTTTTGTGTAACTTTTCAGACAATTTTTTGCTTACTCTTTATTTATTATTTTACTCCTGAACTCAACTCTTTTCAATTCTCTAGTCTTTTGCAACGGATTTCTGATTTAATTATGTTATTTATTAACTGTTAGAAAAATTTTTTACTATTCCGTTGAAAACTGTTTTCGCAAAAATCAAGTTTTCATTTGTTTCGGATTTATGAGAATATATGAGAACTATTCACTCATGGGATGAGAGATCACGGATTGTATTGTATTTGTGTTTCTGTGAAACTAAATTAATATTAGATTTAATGTGAAATTAAATTTTGTTTTTAATTTCCAAAATTGATATTTTTCTCATTATATTCTTTAAATACAATAAATTGCTTTATATTCTTATTCTCACATCAGTTGCAGTCAAATAACTGTTACTTATATTCGAAATCGAAAAATGAGCAAAAAATTAATGAAATTTCATTTTTAAATAACATAAATATCAACGGATTTAATGATTATATTTTCGGAAAGTATTAAAAATCGTGTGGACTCGAGTCATAAATAGCTTGTAGTGTAAGACCAGGTCTTCCTCATTGAAATAGTGATCTAAAATGCAATTTTCTCAACGATTTCGGCGTTAATATTATGTCGAAATGGAAAATCTCATAAAATATAATTTGCATTCAATGCAAAAAACTCATTGCAAACGAATAGATGTTTTGGAAACTCATTGAACGACAGCACTGGGAATGGGATAAAGAATGCGATTCTATATATGACATAAACTACTTATAAACTCGTAGTTAATAATAACTTTTTTTCAGTTTAATATCAAGTGAAGGAATTTTCTCAATAAAAAGTTTTTGCATAACATATACATAGAGTATATATTCTGTGCGTAAATAAGTATAAGAGTTATAACAACTATTTTTTCTCATTTGTGGCGTTATTTTTCACAAGAAACACATTTTTTCAATGATTTCCTACTTAAGAGCAAAAATATTTTGGATGATTGATGGAAAAATTCGAGTTTTTCTTTACTCCTTTTATTATTATTTTTTTCACTTCTTGTTCTTATTGTAGAGTCATTTCGCTGTCTTGAATCTGAACTAATCGAGGGATAAGTTTTTCGATAAGAATTCAAATAATAAGAGAAGTGTATCAAACATGAGACCAGTTGTGCGGACGCGTTGTGCAGAACATATACTCTAACCGTCAATCAAAATCAAACTATTAGTGTTAAAAAGGGCCGATATTTTAACCGAATATTTTTATCTCTATTTTTACTTCTATTTGAGTGAGACTTTCATTATTTGCTGACTTCCAGCTCTGGTTCGCCATTATTTTGGTTGTAGATTATTATCTGTGTTATTATCATCGATGCAAATATATAATACCTGAGCACTTAAATTAGCTTTTTTCCAATCATTTCTACTTTTCCCGAAAAGTACACAATGACTGTCATGGGTTAGTCGAGTTTATTGACGAAAAATGCAAAATAGCTATTGATTTAGCTTGCAAGTTGCAACTGATTTCAATGCCAAAGTGAGCGCAACATCTCACACAATGAACACCATAAATGAGTTGTCAGTCTAAAAGCAACAAATTATTTGGATCTAACGATAGCTTAATCTTGTGATCAATTTCTTCACTGCGGAAAAATTTGAGCCAAAAATGTCTAAATTGGATTTTTTCACTAATTAAACTTTTCGCACATTTCTCATTAGCAAGCTGGTTTTTAACCTCATAATTGAACTCAAATAAAATATTTGCCAAGAAAAAATTCTCATGGATTTTGACTTTCAAAAGGGAAAAGACCTCTCAAATGGTTTTTTATTGTAAGCCTTTGAGTATAGATCTGAACGTTTGAACAAATAAAGAGAAATTCATTAATAGAAAGCGCTTTCATAAAAAAGTTATGAAAAGGGTTTTCATTATCAAAGTTTACTGTTTGTCAGTTAGAAATTTGACAATGATCGTGGTCTCTAACCAAACCTCAAAAACTCAAAAACTATCTGGTATTCTGCAGGTCTGCTGCCAATAATGTTTTTCCAGTGTTTACACTCCAATTGTTCGTTGATTTGTGTTATGAAAAAAAAAAGTCTACCGAAAACTCAATGCAATGATAGACAGTTCTCTTCCGAACTTTTATTTCTTTTATAATTTGCTTCATTTGATAGCATTTTTTCAAAAACATATCGATTAAAATGTTGTTTAAAAAATTCTGGCAATTATTTGATTTTGATTTCAAGGTTCACATAAATGGCGATAAGATATTCACATAATTTGATTGAAGTCTGAAATTCATTAGCTATCGATTCGATGCTATTCACGAACCAAATCATAAATCGTTAGAAATACAAATAAATGCCAAAATGTTTTGAAGTATGAAATTTTCGATTTTTCATTTCAACAATTTATTTGATTTGCAAATGAATTTTAGTTTGAAAACAGGGTTCGCCAAGCTCTTCCACTTTAAGGGTTGAGAGGGGGTAAGAGCAGATGTAAGATGGTAGACAAATTGGCGGCCAAAGTAACCATTTTATGACAAAATAAAGTTTAAATACCGTTGAATCCAGTTCCGGCACTCATTTTCAATAAAATTACTGAAAAAAATTGCATTTTTGTTGAGGGGTTTGGGTACCGCCCGAAAATCAGATGAATCCCAAAATTTTTCGCGCTAGAACTTTAATCTGACCCCCCCTTGGCGAACCCTGTTTGAAAATTATGTAAAATAAAACACAATCCATTAGAAAGTCTTTTCTCGGGTATAGACTTTCAAATCTAGTAAACAGTTAATTGTTATAAGAGTTGAGTTCATTTAGAGAGTTATAATTAACTTCATTAGTGAAGAAAATTCCTGAGAATTGTTTTAAAATTTTAATGAAAACAAATTTCTATAAGAAATTTATAAAATATACAAAAAATGTTTAAAACTTTATATTTTAACGAAAGAGACTTATTTCCGAAACCTACGGAAAAGCTCCGAGTCTTGTGATAATGAAAGAGATAACAAAATTTCTTTATTTTATTAATTATAAATATTATTATTACTTTAGTATTGTTTTAAGGTTTTATATGTTTATAGAGAGAGAAAACTGAGAACTCATTTATCAGAGTTATTGTTGCGACGAATTAGTGCCGAAAACTTCTAAAAGCTGTTAATATAATAAATAATAAATACTATAAAAAAAATTCATTCTCTTATATGTTTTGGCAAAGTTTGGCAAAACATTTGCATTCGAGTACTTCTTAAGTTAACGCTTCAATGAGATAATAGACAGTAATTTTCGGATCTTTGAAGCAATTAATTTTCAGTTCTAATATTTCTGTGCAACGGATCATAGTTTTAGACTAATTTTTTAATTTATTCAAATATTTATTAAAATATTCTTATTATTGTTATAATTAATATTCGTTTAAATATTACATTTAAATTCATTTTATAATATGATTTATATTATTATTAATACTTTAAGATTAATAACACAATTCATAGGACTTCAGAAATATGAATCATTAAAAGCTGAGTTCCTATTAAACTACTGTTGATATCAGTGTTACTCTAATTAGGAGTTATATGCAAAAAGCTATGAGAAAAACAGTGATATTTTTGATGGAATACTTAATAGTTGTAAAATTTATTTGAATATAAAAATAGTGCGAATAGTATTAGGAATGGTATAAATCCTGTGACTTATATTATACAGTACTCGGAATCGGACTGCAAATCAAGAGTACATATAATTAGAGAACTGAAAGATTCTCAATATTTTTCTAATTCCTATCCACCGAAACATATACCGAAACACATACTTATTATGAGTTAGAGTTAGAGCTAATAGACGGCCAAAAACTATGAGAACTTTTTCTGTGAAATTCTCTCTTATTCTGTGTGTTGTGCTGTGCTGTGCGTTCATCACAATAGGTCATGCGTTTATGTAATACCTGTAAACTTATGAACTCCAATGCCATCAACTCCCAAATAGTGAAGTCAGTGCTGTGACACCACTCCAGACACAACTCTCTCAGTCCGAACAATCAGTTATGTGTAGCGAATCAAAGATTAAGAGAAAAGAGTGGAAAAGCAACAAAAAATATCGTAAATTGTTTTACAATCAGACTATTATTGCATTTCTATTACAATTCCCTGAATTCACACAAATATTCTATAATTATATCAAAAATATTTATTGATTATCATTTGAATGCTCTTTAAATACAATGTTAGGGCATATACTTAACCATAACTGAGTTGACCTGTCAATGCCTACCTGTTTGACGGACACAGCCATAGCCCAAACCCCTCTCAAAATTGTGTGTGACCCTTACCCTCCGTTTGAATCACGATAGACATAACAAGATCAGGGCTAAGCCGAAACTTGAATGTCAGTGCCGTTCGTGAGTTGAATGTGATTCACCCACATATCAGGTGAACGAATCAGAAAACAAACATTTTCGGCACCGGTTTTTGGACGCATGTCTTGTTCTTTACGTCATCGCGTCCTATGAAATATTGTGCGATCTTTTAAAGAGTGCATCACTTCTTCGTCTGACTTTAGATGCATTCGTGAACTCATAGTCAACGGATCGGATTTGTTGCCAATAAGTCTGTTCTTCAAATCTTAACCAAAAACCAAAAAGTGTTTGTTTTGTGATTTGTTTGATGTGTCAAATGATATAATAAAAAGGTTTTGACTTTGAATTCGTTTTCAACTGCAAACACTTCGACTTTGAAACTAACCTTCACTTCTGTTCCGCTATTTCTTCCGATCAGAAGTGAGTATTGATTTGTTTGAAAAACTTTGAAAAAAGTCTTCATTTGCCTCATTTGTGACCACAATATCTGTTCACAATTGTTGATTGATGAATTTCTTGATCAATGAAATTGATTGAATCCTTACAATTTATCCTGGAGCTCACTTATAATTCCAATTTTATTATACATAAACTTGAATTTAAATTACCTGTCGTCAAAAGTTTAACTCAAATAATTCAGGATTTTCGTCGATTGTGAGTAAAAAAGAGTAACTCTTGAAGTAATTAAAAATCAATCAACAATTCCGATAAGTATTTAATTATTATAACGTTTTAACTTAGAATTCAAAACTTATCGGATATTTGCCGAGAATTAAGTGAATTCATCTCAGAATCCGATGAATACCTCGATTGTAAAGATTTATATGCGCTGAGAGAATTAATTCTTGAATTGCAAGTAACTGTCCTTACATTTGACATTCAAAAAGACTTATCTCTGAATTATTTACAAATTTGTGATTTCCTCAAAATTTTAGTCAAAGGACAGGATAGCGGTTGAGGTAAAAAACTATCGAAAAATTAAGATAAGAAGAGTTAATTAAATGCAAATAAATGAACCGATATTTCGGTCAGTTGTGAACATTTTTGTTGGTCTCACAAATGATTTATAACTATTAAACTGAGAAATAGTTGGGAAATACTTGATATCAGATAATGTCTGGTATAATATGGGAGAGGTTTGGCATTCATTCTAAAACTGTTTTTGTAATTCTCTCCCATCTCTCGCAGTCTCTCAGATATAAACAGAGATTTTAAAGCCGTTTCTCATAATAAACCGTTAGCTTAAATATTATGCAAAAGAGATGACCCTTTTATGCAATAAGAGTACAACTATGGTGTTGGCGTTATATGGCTCAGTTTTCTTCCTCATCATCGCCGCCGTCTCAGGTAAGGCATTCTTCATTTGCTAAACACTTTACATATAATTCATGGTCATTGAGACAAAACCTGATCTCATGAAATACTTGCGCCCATATATATCACATTAGAGCAAAACAGATATACCACTCCTTTGCCGAACCGCTTATCGCAGTAAAAAAATTTACATTTGTTTCCATTTTTACATTGAATTCGAGTTAAAACTACTTTTTATATTCGTTTTGATAATAGAAGAAGAAATCGATTGTATGGAAAAACACTATAAAAACAGTTTTGGGTTACCTTTGATTTCCCTATTTTTTATCTAATATTTTTTCCTGATCTTCAGTCCAATTATAATAAGTTGCAATTCTTGGCTCATACCACACAATGAATGCCCACTCAATTCATATGCATTTCTCTCTCTCTCTCTCTCTCTCTCTCTCTCTCTCTCTCTCTCTCTCTCTCTCTCTCTCTCGCAAAGGAGTAAAACTTCTCACGAAATAGTCTTGTATTCAATTGTGAAGTTCAAGTTCAGCACAAATTTTAACCCATTCTTATCCGTTAGAAACACTTTTATTATACACAACACAAAAGTAATAATAAGCAGTGCATTAGATTAGGATGTCTTTCGCTGCAAACAAACTGCACATTGTTTTCCTGTCTGTCATTCTTGCAATTGTTGTTCTTTTCTATCGTTAATTTGCGATAATTATAATTCTGTTCATTCTGTCCGTTAACCAATAATTAATTAGTCCTTTTAGTAATAAAATCTATTCAAACAAGGTTTGGGTTTTTGAACGCCTACTGAACTCCGAGAGTGTGTTATAAATATCAGTGAACTTCACACTAAATTGATATAAAATTACAATTGAATTGAATTCAATGACTTATATGAGAGGACAGTCACTGTGTCTCACATATGGACAGAGAATTCTCACTCGAGAATAGATTTTTAATTCGCTTTAAAGGCATCATAAGAAGAGGCAAATAATCCTATTTTATGACTCGAGAATAATTGCCTTTTTTCACTCAACAGTTTTAATCATTAGCTGTCGGGCACTGACTGACTGCCAGTGATGTTTCCATGCTAGTTTAAGACACTAACTATCAATTACTTGTCCATTAGTGAAGTGTAAATCATTGGATCAATCGATTCATTCGATGAGAGAATAAATTTATTTTTTTCCCGAATCGCGTCTTGAAAATCAAAATTTATGAATTCGATGGAAAGTTGATATCCCGGAGTGATTTCGAGCGTATTATTCCCTCAAAACAAACTGAAAATAATTTTGTAATTCAGACCCTAATTGACTTATTTTCTCGATTATATCAAATCACATGAAAGAGATGAGCGACTCTTATGTGAAAAGCTATAACCAGTTCAATGTCTCTTCACTGGAAGGATAGCCTCAGAATTCCAGTTAAGGAGAGAAGCAAAGAGCAAAATAAATATATTTATTTTTGTTTTTCCCAATTGATATCTTTCATGTTAGCGATGCCATCATTTACCACAAAATTATGTGATATTTATTTTGAATCATAACAACAGAAGTCAACATTGAGTTACAATTACCATAAAAATATATATATTAAGATATATATGATATGAGATATTTATTTGATATATATTTCACAACTCTTATGCCTTTATTACAATTCTTGACTTTAAATCACAAGTGTTTTAAAATTACAGTTCATTTCTTAGATTGCTTTTAGGGTTAAAAATGCTTTGAATGGTTCACAAAAATTAATGTGAATTTTATGGACGAATGAAATAGAGTAAAATGGATAAAAATATTCATTTAATTAATGGCAAAATTGCAAAAAAATGGGAATTCAACTCAAGTTGCTGTGAATTTCAATGCAATAAAAAACACATTTTTCAAGAATAAAATGATGAGATTTCTTAATGTATTAATATTTAAGAGAAAATGTTTTCTCTTTTCTGATGATTGACAGAATTCACAGTAAATATAGAGATATGGAGTGATTTCACTATTATATTGACTTCTATTCTTGCAAATGGTTTTTTTATATTTTCTTTTACACTAAAAAACAATTTTCGATTCGAAGTTCAAATCAAATGAAACTCTAAAAAATAAGAAGAAATTTAAAAAAAGGGATTCAAAGACATGTTCAGAGTTTGCCATAAAAAACCTGATTTCAGTCAAAATATGATTGTATTCCTTAAGCCAACCAAATCTTTTTAGACAAAAGTTAATCGGCTTTGGAATGGGTTTAGAATTAGTTTTACTTCGTCTTCACTATTACAACATTTCAAGTGACTCTCTCTCTCTCTCTCTCTCTCTCTCTCTCTCTCTCTCTCTCTCTCTCTCTCTCTCTTGCTTTGTGTGTAAAGTTTGAGAATGTTTTTCATTTTTGAGTTGTGTATAATTTTTTAATAGAAAGATTAAGTCACGCTTTATATACATTTCTTATTATAAAGCGTTTTTGATATGTTTTTGTGTCCAACATATAAGAGAAACATTGCATTTATTGCACTGAAGATTCATTTTCTTGTGAGTCTATTAAAGTATTAATCATTTATTTCATTTAAGTAATGAATGAATATTTTTTCATAAGGGAACAAAAAATTATTAATTATCTCAATATGTGGTTCCCATTCCTGACTCTTACACTCAAACTGTAATAACCGAGAAGTTCTTTACAGTTATAGCACTGAATATTATATTTTTGCTTAAATAGCATTAAATCCTTTGTCGATAATTCAAAAATCAATTTTATAGTTATTTTAAATTTTTTGTTTTGTTTTGTTTCAGTCAATAGAAGTTCACTTAAGAGAGAAAAATAAGTTTAAAATATATTTCACTCAAATGTAGTTCTCTTGAAATGATTTATGTCTATAATTAATGCCATCGCTGTTTGACTGAAGTAGAGTTGGGGTCAAATGTCAATAACAGTTATTCGCTTCCACTTCACTTCGATTTCGGAATTGTACCTAAGTTTTAGGCAATCATTTTGGCGAACACTTTGTTTCGCAGTCTATTTATTAAACTTAAATATTATTAATTAACGACTGATTCTCCACAACAAGTGAAACACGAATAGAATATATTATAGGGAGAAAGAAAGAAAGAAAGAAAGAAAGAAAGAAAGAGAGAGAGAGAGAGAGAGAGAGAGAGAGAGAGAGAGAGAGAGACCAGAGTAGTTACAAGTAAAAGAAAATTGAAAAAAATTATCAGATGGCAAATATCGTTTTATTCTTCCTATTCATTGTTATCTAACTCAACAATCAATGTTTTGCTCACCTGTTCCGACATTCAAAAAATAACTCATGACTTACACTGAATATTGAGTAATGAAAAATAAATAAAGAAATGCAATGAAATACAATACAAACATCAAACTTAATAATTATCTGATAGTCAATGAATTACACAATTTATTGATAGGAAGTAATTCAGTGAATAAACATTTATTCATTCATTTGTCTATTTATAGCGCGGGTAACCTTTGAGAAGATGACAAACCGCGACTATCCTGGTACTACTTACTACACAATTCGGAATGTGTCTCTATATGAGTGTTTGGGCTGGTGTCGCGATGAGGTCGACTGTTCGGCCGCTTCCTTCAGTTTTGTGGTCAATCCTTTGGCACCGATTCAAGAGACAACATGTTTGCTACAAAATGACACTCTAGCCAAGAAGCAGTCCGGCACTGGTAGTCCGACCACCACTGGTGCTGGTTCACCAGGCGGTACACCACAGAAAGCAATAAATATGTATTATTTCACCAAAGCACATTTAAGATCCGGTGAGTAATGAAATTGACTTTTCCTATGTTTTCCACTGCCTTTTGCAATATCTTTGATTTGAGTGCCGATAATATTCTGGCATTTATTCCGTAAAAGTGGTCACGACTTCTGAATTATTAGATTATTATTTTCCATAAACTGTTTGATTAAATATCGCATTTTGATTGAAAAATTTCAATTTGAATCTAACAGAGAATGTATGCAATCGCTTGTGGGCTTTCGAGAGGTTTCCCAACAAAGTTCTTAGAGGACTGGATAACGCTATAATATATACATCTAATAAGGAGGCCTGTCTCGCCGCCTGTCTCAACGAGGTATGACTTTTGATTGACTTTCATTCCAATTATGCTTTAATTTATAAATTTTAATCAGTTTTTCTTTTCTTCATTTCAATGCATTATTAATGAAACACTTGTCAGACAAAAACTATAAATCAAGAGTAACCTAGATTATTATTGACATCAGAGTCAATTTGAAAGATTCTTTCTATTTTCCAGTTTTAATTCATTAAATTTCTTTTCAAATTCTTATACATTAATAATAATTTTTGTGAAGAGTGTCATAAATAGATGTTTGTATCAAAACTTTTATTGATTTCAGGTTCGGTTCGTTTGCAGATCTGTTGAATTCAATTATCTGACACTTCAGTGTCATCTAAGCGAATACGACAGACGCAGTCCAGGAGCATTTCCCGTAGATCTAGTCGAGTCTCAAGGGGTTGATTACTTCGAAAATGCGTGCCTTCAATGTAAGTGTTTTTTGATTCATATCTCATCTTTTTATCTCATTTTTGAAATTAAAAATCAAAAATATTTTATAAAATTTAGTGAAAAAAACAAAACAAAATAATACGATAAAAGTTGAGACAACACTGCTCTCAATACAAGACTTGCGTTGCGTTTTACAAAACTTAATAAAACTTTTAAGATTATAAAGACATTAATTCTTGTGTCACATCAGTAATGTCTTAGAGTTTTAAATAAAAATATTAATTAAAGTGTTTTTAGATTTTGTTTTTATTCACTCAAATAATTGTTGACAAAAAT
Source organism: Edwardzetes edwardsi (assembly GCA_034693445.1). Lineage (NCBI taxonomy): Eukaryota > Metazoa > Arthropoda > Arachnida > Sarcoptiformes > Ceratozetidae > Edwardzetes > Edwardzetes edwardsi. Next base: position 2,880 of record JAQFXL010000172.1, on the reverse strand, counting down.
TATCTCTTTTTTCGTTCACAATATTAGCCGACGATATATGTCAGGACCAACGCGCTTATGATTATGCAAAACTGGGAATGCCCTTGAATAAAGTTGCACATTTTGTCGAACTCAACTACTATCCAGACAAAGAGCTCCTGGTAAGTTTTCTTATTCTCAAAAGAATAAGTGAATGATTTCTATTGAATTCATTGACTTTTCATTCAATGCATTTGAATGGCATTGAGTTTAATCAATGATCAAAATATTTTGTAAGTCGACTAATTGATGTTGCAATTGTCTAGGTCAAGTCACAGGGAGGCTGTTTACGCGCTTGTACCATAGAAAATGAATTTATTTGCCGTTCAGTATTATATCGACCCAGCTATAAGCCTGGTCAGCCTAATTGTGCTCTTTATCATTTGGATCATAAAACATTTCCGGATGGAGCGGACACTTACTCCACTCCCAGTCCATTACCGTTACTCGACAGCGGAGAGACTACAGCAGTATATTTGGAAACGAGTTGTACCAGTAAGTGATCCGACACTTTAACACTTAGCCGGCGCTCAATATTATTATTATATTTCCATTACTTTATTATATTTAAAATACCGTAAAATAGTGTTTCTGTAACTCATTATTATTGTCTTCAGAATAATATGCAAAACACTATACTTTTGTTCGTTTCATAATATAATTCAAATTAATTATCAATTATTAGACGACACTTCAGCTCCAACCCATTCCCAACAAACTGCTGCTGCGTCTAATGGCAAGCCTTCAATAATTCCTGCCTCAACTCAATCTCCGCTATCGCCAACAATCGCCATAACAACTCCAGTTAGAGACGATCCCAATCCGGAGCCGTCCTGTGATTCGTACGGAGTCTGTTATGAAGTATCGCTCAAATGTACTGATACTCGAATTGTGGTTAATGTGCGTACGAGTAGACCATTTCACGGACGCATTTATGCTCTTGGTAGGAGTGAAACATGCAATTCACACATTAGAAACAGCCAACAGTTCCAACTCGATATGTCTTTAGGCGGTCAGGACTGCAATACTCAATCACTGGTAAAATCATTTCTCAATGACTTTCTTTCAAATGAATTTCTGATAGTTTTGCTTAAATACTAAATCAAAGAATTTTAAACCAAAAATAGTAAAACCGTTTAGAAAATGCTTTTCGCAAAGATTTATGAGTTTTTAATGTATTTTAATGAATATTTCACTTTTAAATCGATGAAAGGCTGGCGTATATACCAATACAGTAGTACTACAACACCATAATGTTGTGCTCACGAAAGCGGATAAAGTATATCACGTCCGGTGCACTTATGAGACTACATCACGAAATGTGTCCTTTGGAATGATGCCCGTCAGGTAAGAGTAGAGATTAGGCAGTGCGGGACCTTTTATACTCAAAGAGCAATTTAGGGATGATTTCGAATCTACTCTTAATAGGGACCCAGACACCTTACAGATCACATCTTCCCCGGAGGCCCCGCTGCCCAAAATTGTCATCTTTGGAACTGATGGACGGGAAGCCAGTACCGTCCGAATTGGCGATCGTCTCTCATTCAGGATAGAAATTCCAGAAACTACTCCATACGGAATATTTGCCAGAAGTTGTGTCGCAATGGCTAAAGACGCCCGGAGCACTTTTGAAATCATAGATGAGCATGGGTAAGCTTTTCAGTTTTTACTAGTTTTTTTTATTTCCCTTTACTATATAATTATTTGTTAATTGACAATTGAACTTGTTTTTTTGGACAGTTGCCCGGTTGACAATTCGATATTTCCGTCTTTCCTTCAGGTGGGCACTGCTTTGGAGAGCACTTACGAGGCGTTTAGGTTCACAGAGTCTTACGGAGTGATATTCCAGTGTAATGTTAAATACTGTATCGGCAAATGTGAACCTGTCATCTGTGGGGTCGGCAGAGATAATGTTGAGTCTTGGGGAAGAAGGAGGCGTTCAATACAGCCTGGCCAGTCATTCGAATCTGCCACCGAAGACGAGATGACATTAAGCCATGAAATTCTAGTTTTAGATTTCGGTGATAACGACAACTCAGCCAAAGCTAAATGGGATCCCTTTAGTTCCAACGGTTAGTATTAGATCTTAAGGGTTGAGTTTGAGTGCCGTCATATGGAAGTGACTTAAAGTTAAACTCATTTTTGTTGCACTCAAACACATCTCTCACTTAATATCTCGTTTCGAACGAGTTTTCGAGTGAACACAAAAAGCAATCAATTCTTAGCTCTCTATCTATAGGTCTTTAATACCGAAATATTTTCATTACTTCACAAACCATAAGAAGAATAATAATAACAAAAATAGTGTTTAAATAATGATTTCGGAGATTATTTTCTAATACACTTTAAACGCCAAAATGAATAAAGTTTTTTATGCAATGCTTTTAGAAATATTTAACCAGAAAATGTATGCAAGGTCATCTATGATTAGAATGATGATTAGAATATATTTAAATTTTACTGGTTATCAAAATTTGTCAACCATTAATAGCTAGCTCATTCCCAATCATTTAAAAGCTATAATTTGTGTTAATTGATGTTATCATCGAAATATTTTAGTTTATTTTATCAAAACTAAAAGGAAAATTTCACTTGATACTTGATAGTTTAGTATAAATAATTAGTATTTTTTCAGTTCTAATAAAAAATATTAGCTAGAATGAACAATGTTGACTCTGCGCTAGCTTGCACATCTGCAAGCATGCATGTATTTCGATAGAAGAGTTGGTCGCTGAAGAATTATTTTATTTTATTTAGTCGTTTGAAGTATTACTTTTAAATTGCATGTTATGTTGTGCTGTTATGTTGTGCTCATATTTTATGTACAATTCATTTGCAGAAACTTATTTCCGCGAAAGTATA
>JAQFXL010000171.1:0-28605 GCA_034693445.1 Edwardzetes edwardsi | reverse complement strand
GGGTTAATGGGGTTAATGGGGTTAATGGAGTTCTATTAAATTGACTTTAAATCCTTTTTTAAGCTTAAATTTATTTGCATTCAGATGACTATTGAATTAAACTGTAAATCCTTTTTAATCTTATCTCTATTCCATTAATTCGACCACTTCTTCATTAATGGCTTTATTCCTATTTTTCGGAACCTTTCCGATCAAAACTGAGGAAAAATTGAAAAAAAAAGTAAACTTGGAATCAAAATGCATTCACAAACAACGTAATGATTTTCAACGGTTGAATGAAAAGAAATGCAAAGCAAACGACAATCAGATGTCCGACAAAAACATGTTTTCAGTGTTTTGTGTTTTTAACTCCAATTTAAATGAATTGTCGTTCAGATTGTTGTTAACTGACTGTCAAACCATCGAAGACTTGTCTATTGATGTCTCCAACAAAAGGGTTGAACTCAATATGGATTCAAAAACAATTGCTTTCAAATTTAGTGATTGCATTGAATTCAAAGCAAATTCTTTGCGACAATTAAAGGCTTTTTATTCAAACTATGGTCGAAATGAAGACGAAAACAGATGTCTTCAAATCGGATTCACTCTTTCAACAGAAATGGGTTCGTAATTGGATTTTCCAAACTAGAGATCAATTAATTTTTTTTTCTCAATTTTCAGTCATTAGACCATTAAAGCCTTCGATACCGAAGACAACACTTCCTGTCAACTCTGAACTAATGAACGACTGGATCTTTTGCCACAATCATAGTCACAAACAGGAAGAATGTGCTGAAAAACAAAAGTTTGAAGAACTTTGCCATCAACTCAACAGTTCCACAATCGATGATAAAAGTGATGAAATACAGGAATTGCGTCCCGTTTTGTCCACTTTTGAACAAATCATTAAACTATTGTCCGAAACAAATGACACAAAGTTTTTGTTTGAAAGCGAAGACAAAAATTTCAGTTTAATTCTCAATATTTTTAACAAAGAAATGATTTTGACGTCAATTAGAGATCAAATTGACGTCAATTCAGACTTTTTACTCAACTTTTTAAACAAAACTTCAGTTTTTTATAAGGTTTTTAAAAATTGTGAAAAAGAAATCAATTCAGAGCTCAATAGATATCGGTTTGCATTCGATGTCCGCTTTTTTCTCATTGAAATCCAAGTTATGATGACTTTAATCAAAACTTTGATTGAATCCACGAAAAGTGTATTACCTTTAGATCTTAGGTTTGAAAAGGATTACCAGTTATTCTTCGGCTTTATTTAGCTTTGAATTGATTTCATTTGTAAAGAAATACTCTTTTATATGATTTTTCATTTGAATAATTCCAGAAATTGTCAGATCAAATGAAAAATAAACAAAACAAATGGTCCGTGAAATTAAGAAATAGTGATTTTGGCAGTTATTTATGGCTTTTATCACTTAATCAATAGTTTATTCTGTGCTACGATTCGTGAGTTATGTTTTATCGGTTACAATATAAGTATAAATACATTAATTCTAATTAGAAATCAATGGCTTTTCGCGATTCATAGGGCCATCCATTAGTGTCTGTCGTTTTGTGACATATGCCTAAACTCTTGTGACAACTTTAAGACAACTTAAGACAAGTTAAGACATTTTGGATAAACAGTAAGTCATATAAAAGTTATTCGATTTATGTATGCATTAGTCGAAAAAAGTAGCGATTATTTAATTGAAAAGAGTTCTGAAGAGACAAACATTAATATAAATGTTGAGCACTATTTGTGAACACTATTTATCTGACGATAAATCTGAGGCTCAGAATATAAGAACATTTCGGTTGTGATATAGAAATAAAGGCAAAGAGTGATAGAAAAAGGCTTTTAATTAAAACAAATCGATTTGTTTGATCGACTGAATCACTGAATCAGATGGCGAAGACTCGAACAGAAAACTAAGTCTGGGCTCTGAGAGCGTGTCCAACATTTGTAGGTCTCTTACATTATTAGGATAAGTGAACTGCATATGCGTTTCGGAGCGACCGAACCAATACTTGTTTGATTGTTAGTAGCGCTGGTAGACTATAGACGAGTAGTTTTTCTCACAAACAGATCGAATTCGACAATTGTATCGGTTGTATAGCATTCAGCCCTCACTCAGTCCTCACTATAGTTACTGTTGGCCTCACTTTCTGTGTCTAATCAAATGATGAGTGCAATGGTTGCGCAAGTCTTCTACCGATTGTATTTGATTCTTAGACAACTGAGTCAACTCGAGTCCAATAGACTTATAGCTTGAAATTCTGGCGAAAAACACAATACTTTTCTCTACACTCTTATGATCGATGCATTCGCTGTGCATTTGAGCCGTAAAAACATCTGAACTCTACTATTATATTCTGTGTGTCAGACAAGAATGTGTGAGACCTGTATTGGAAGAGCACTGTATGTGTCGGTCGGTGTTTGTCTGCCAGTTATGCCAACAATTCAAGTGATGAGCAAAACATAAGAAAAATCTTTTCTCAACACAAAAATAGTTTGTTTGTCAAAATTCTTTGAGCCGTTAAATGGATTTGATTGCAGTTCTGTTGGTTTGCATATCATTGATCGGTAAGAGAGTTGCCTTTTCTGCACAAAACAACTCTTATTATATTCTTGTTATTCTTCTTATTATCTGTTGTGTACACACATTGTATGTCATATTCAGTCCACACAGTATTGCAAAGGGGAACCCAATTTATATATAGCTTCCGAACAAATTTTCAATTATATAACGAGTTGTTTCTCTGGCAGTGATTTATTCACAAAATCACTCTTTCTTTGCCCTTTTCTTCTCCTTATTCTTCTTTTTGTTAGTTTTTATATTACAAACATTTGATTGATTTCACAGAAATTTTCATGAATTCAATGATTTAATGACATTTCGCTTTTCATTATAAACGCAATTCATTAAAATGGGATTAAATTTGTTTTTCACAATTAATTCTGTTTTTTCATGCAATCAAAAGTCAATGCAATCGTGAAATAGAATTTTCACAGAATATAATTCATTTCCTAACTAGGAATTCATAAAATATGTATTAAATGAACTTATTTATGAGTTCATTAATCTGATTGAGAGCACAGAATATCGAATAAGCGCTCGAATGACTGACTATAATATGAATATTATTCTATGTTTTTTCGTTTTGCGTTAATTGAAAATTTATTTTAATTTCGAGTCACTTCACACTTAAGTAATCTCTAAATGATGTGAATAAGAATTTTGATCCAAACATTAGCTGAGACTTGAATTTGATTATCTGTTTGTTAGTTCATCGCATTAATGATTATTAATGTTTTTACTTTTGAGAGAATGTCAACCAACGTTTCTACAAGTGATTGTTTCCTGAGCTCAGCTGCCTGTCTTCTCCCTCTTTGAGTTGTATACCAGTGCTGAGAATGCTGAGTGCTGTCAGTTTATGCCAGTTTATGCCAGCCTATGCCAGTGATACTCTGTTGAGTTTAGAGAATATTCCCAATCCTTTTAGTTTGTTATAGAAAAACAGTCTATAAAACAATCAGTCTATCAGTCTATTAGATGGAAAACAAATATTATTATATAATAAAAATGATTTTAGTTTTTGATTACCACAAAATAACTTTCTTTTCTTTCCTTTTGTTGTATTCAATCAATATTTGACATAAATTTTTATATAAAGAGTAATAAAGTTTATGCGATACTCAATAAAAGAATGAAAAAATTGTTTTTTCTTTTCAAAGAATTATCGATTATAAGTAAAGTGTGTTCTCTATAGAAGTGAGTCTTTAAATCAATTGAATTTTACACTTCTTTTATTTGATGTGTTGTTTGTTGTGAATATGATTTAGTTTTTAATATTCAAATTAAAGGCTTTAGTTTAATATTCATAATGTTTTTAGTTTTGAGCTTTAATTTTGATGCTTAAGCTCTCATAATATTTCTTCTTTAAAAACGCTGAAAAACTATTGATTTTATAATTCTTTCCATTCTTTTGCTCTCTTTTTGGTTCAAATCTCATATAAATATCCAACAATTTTATGTCTAATTCTATTTTTATCTGCTTTTGTGAACATTTTAGTCTCTCATTAGAATACCGTTTACTTCTGTGACTGCATTTCAAATATTTTACTGAATTAAATGGACTTTTTTGAGCCAAAAGACCGAATTAACTCATAATTTAAAATATTTCACTTCAGTTAATGTAATGAGTTTTTGGCCGTCATTTCGATAAATGAAATGAATAGCAGAGAGAATAAAAGTGAAGAAAAATTATGTGTTGTATTGATTATCATTAATAGTGAAGTAGTGTTGAGTAGTGTTGAGCACAAAATAGCTTTTTTTAATAACGATTCTCTTCTACTCTATTGTTTGTCTCTATTATATTCTGTCGATTCTTTGGCACAAATCTCTTTCGAGCTCTGGATTTCTCGAACCGCTTCTCACTTTCGTTAATGTTTTTTGCGTTAATAAAGTTTCGTGAGTTTCAAAACAAGATTTATTACCCAAAGTATTAAATTAATTGTTAGAATATAATTGATTTTGTTTTGAATGAATTTTTGGCACATTCTTAACATTTGAGTTAAAAGAAGAGATTTACTTTTGGCCCCAAATATTATATTAATATTTCATGTTTTGATATATGAAGAGATCGCTTGAAAAATGAAAAAGTCATTGGATTTAGAGTTCAGCTACGAATAGCTCTATTTGATACCAGGTTTATATAGAGATATATCGGTTAAGAAATTCAAAGTAGACAGTCATTTACTCGACTTAATCGCCGACAATATATTTTTATGATCTCCAAACGAAAAATAGTCGAAAAGTAATGTAAAAGTGATGTACGGACTCACAGTTTCATTTGTATCGAGAGACTGGTGTGCGAGCGCTACACAACTCACCAGTGTTATAGATTGCCAGCAGTGATGACCACTTGCGAGCCATTAAGCGTGGGTACATCCTATGGAGTCATATAAAAGGCAATATTAAACTAAATTTAGACAATAACTAAAATGTATGTTATGTTAACCAACACATGAGAGGCAATGGAAATGAGAATTGCATTCAAGGCCTCAATTCCTGCTTTTATTCTGCACAGTAGAAAAGAAGGCTTTCACTGCACAGCCCTTCTGCGTATACCTGAAGCATATCTCTAAAAGCCATACATATTTTTCTAGGATTCAAATTGTTTGTGTCAACTATTCATTCATCTATACTCTCAAATCCTCAAACTTTCAGCGAATATACCGAACAGTCGTTTTGACTTTAGTTACGATTTGAAAATAAGACAAATATCTGTTAAATATTGCATTAATTTCGATGCAAATTAGTTTACGTTGTCGTTTGATAAATAGATTCCGCCTTTCATTTCCAAACTCGAATTCAAACGAATGTTCAATTTTCATAAAGTGAATGATTGCCAAGCTCAACCGAATCCCAGTCATCGGAGATAGTCATTAGTCATGGTGGAAATTTTTGAACTCAAACAAAATTTTCGTGTATTTTAGCCAAACTCTGAACTTCAAAGAAATACCATTTATTTTAAAAATTCAGAAATTCACAATGGAATAGCGTAAATCCCTTTGCTTGATCATCAATGTACTTTTTTTTGTTACAGTCACAGGATTTTTGTTACGAGAATTCGACTTTTCATGAATTCTGATGGCTTTCAATCATATTATAAAATAGGAAAATATTCCAAATATTTTATTCATTACTGTTTTGGAAATTTTTCATTTGAATTCAGTCAAACAAATCCTGTTATTTATTTGTTTGATTCAAAGACATAAGGAATAAAAGAAAGGATTCCATGAATTCTCTCCAAAATTTTGATTTATTGAAAAAGGTTTTGAATAAATTTCGACAAATCTTTGTTAAAATTCATAAAACTATTTCATTTTCTTATCATTCAAACAAAAAGTCAGAGACTTTCAAATATTTTAATCTTCTTTTTGTTTTTATGTCTCAAAAGAGAATTTGATTAAAACTTTGAATTCCAAGACTTAATAAATGAAATGAAATTGAATCTTTCAAATCGAGTTAGAGTATATAATTTTATCATTTGTCTGTTTATCCTCTTGAAAAATAGCAACATTCAATTATTGTGCATGGATGCTATTTTTAAACAAAATCAGTTTAATTAGGCTTAGCCTAGAAATTATTCATAACTTTATGAAAATATTTTGGAAAATTGTGTTTAATGAGATTTAAATGATTGATTAAACTCATTAGAATCGTTCAAATGTTTCAAATTGACAATGTTGTGAAATATCTCTTCAAAATATGCTAGAAACAACATAAACAACAGAATTCCTTACTTTTCGTTCCACAGAATTAGTTATTTGGAGAAAAAAAATAAGAAAAATGTCTCTCAAAGCCTGTAAAGTGTATAGAGTGTGGAATTCTTACTCAATACGGAATGATATTAATGGATCATTTATTACTTGTTTTGCCAGAATATATACTCAGATTAAAGAATAGAAAAGTAAGAAGAAGTTAAAGTTTTAATACTTCCGATAGCTTTAAAAGATTGCTTCGATTGGTTGAACTCAACTTATTTAAGAATAATGTCTATAATAAAGATAAGATGAAAAAATGTTTCCTCGAAAGAAAAAATTATTTTCGGTTTTGTTCCATTTTTAATGAAATTTGATCTCAAAGACAATAATAGTCGACACTCTGAGGAACAGCTCTGCTATTCTTCAGAGAATTGTTTTATTATTGAAGTTAATGATTGTTATTTTGCTAACTTTTCTGGTCATCACTTTTCTATTATTGATCCATAGTTTGGCTCAAAATAAGAAACTAATATTCAATTACTATAATCCACATAAAAACAGATTATTCAGTCGTAGAGCACACACTGGATAGGAAAGGGTGGGAGAAATAGATATGAGACATACAAATATTAAAACTTAATGTTTAGTACAGTTTTATGTGCCTTATCTCTAATACTGTCGATATTAATGACTTTTATTTCTCTGTTTTTTATTCAATCAATAATTGACGTGAAAGTAGAGTCCACTCCACTCTTTGCTCAATCAGGTACTCCTTTTTCAGACCATTAATTAAATTGAGGCCAAAATTAATTCCTTTGTTTTGTGTGAACAGAATCTCCAAAATTTCTCGAAGTTTTCAAATCACAGGAATTAAGACCTGGAGAACAATTATCGTTGAAATGTATGGCAACAGGCGTACCCTTACCTATGATCACATGGCTGTTGGATGACCTGTCTATTAATGACTTGAATGGAATACGTTATGGCGATTATGTGACAAAAGATTCAAATGTAATATCATTTATAAACATTTCGTCGGTCAGCACAGAACATGGCGGTCAATGGTCGTGTATGGCCCGATCTAACCTAGCCGAAATTCGGTACAGCGCCCACATTTATGTAATGGGAACGCCTTATGTTCGGATCATTCCGAACATGACATTAGTAGCGCACCAAACGATTTATTTGAAATGTCCGGTCGGCGGAAGTTTCGATGAAATCTTATGGGAAAAAAGTAAATAACATTAAAAACGAATATTCGCTATATTTTTGCGATCAAATCAATCATTAATCAAAGAAAATATTGTTTTTATGAATTCCATCCATTCTTTTGTGTCTCAGATGGAGTCGTTTTGCCCGACAATCACAGACAAACACTTCATACGAACGGAACATTGATTATACGCGAACTCTCTCGGGAAACAGATGGGGGAAGGTTTGCATTATTCTTGTCCTCTATATTGTCTTGCTTTTTATTTGTTCTCTTCTTCTTCTTCTTTTTCTTCTTCTTCTTATCACATGTTTTCTTAATAAGATTTTCACTTAAAATAAAAGACTTGTGAATAAGAGTAGAAACCAAAACGTTTCACAAATCTCTTCATTTCAACACTTTGTCGGAAAATCACTTTATTTTATCTCATTTTCTGTGGTTTCAGTCTTGTCATACACTAAGCTCTTCACAAACTTCCGAAATACTATTCATTTTTTAGTGCAGAAGAAGAAAAGTTTTTAACAAAAGTGGAGTCAAAATTTTGTTACGCGCTTTGATTCCGCTTATTATAAATGAATTAAGTTTTCAACCAAATCAGGTTCCGGGTATTTCAAGATTAAAAAACTTACTCAACTATTCTATGAATATTTTAGAGGTTTGACGTCAAAATTCTTCAAACATTTCTTTTATAACTTTAATGAGTGAACTGTTATTTCTTGCGATAAAATCGGTTCTCATTGTTATTCTTTTGGCGAAATTCTGTAATAATTTTTAACATTCATTCACCGAACTATTCATTAATGGAAACCATAGAATAGAAGCTATAATATCAGGTCATTATGTGAACCAAATTTGAACTATTCTTAAATTGGTTTTATATTCATTAAAAATTTAGATATTTTCTCGAAGAATAAGGAAAAAACATAAAAATAATGATCAATAAATCAATAAATTCCTTCAATCAATCATCTATTGAGACCTCCCATGGATTGAATGCTTTTATTTTAATACTATTATAAAATTGACTTCAAATACAATTTTTGCTAAAATGTAAACTCAATTGAATTGACTTTTCTCTTAAATTAGGTACTCATGTATTGCCAAATATAAGGGCGATATATCGCGAAGAGATTTCTATATCACAGTCAGAGGTAATGGAAATTATATACATTTGTATTGTGAATGTTGTATCACATTATCATTTAATGTTTGCTTTAATGAATGGCTCAGAATATTCTGTTTTATCAAAATTCTAATACAATATTATTTCGGTTTTTGTTGATAACAGAAAAGCCAGTTATCGAGCCTTTCATCGTTCCGTCGTTAGTACACACCGGACAACGAATGTCCATCACATGCACTGTGATCAGAGGCGATCCTCCACTTACCATCAAATGGTTATATAACGAGCAACTGATCGGCAAAGACAATACCGTCAACTCAATGATTAAAGTACATCACTTGACTGACTATTCCTCTACTCTACTGTTCGAAACCGTAACAAAGAAACAGAGGGGTAAGTCATCCCTACTTTAATTTCAAAAAACAATAATTAACATAAAACCCATTAATAATTCATGTTTTCGAGCATACATTCAAACCATTTGATTAGTAAAGTCATTGCCTTTAGTCCAGATTTTCATATTATATCAGATATAGAGCTCATTCTGTCCTTAAATTTTTGCGAGAAAAGAGAACAGTCTTTAAAAGAAATATGTTTTTCTCATAAAAAAATCTATTTTTGATGAAAATAAATTGACTTATCCTTGATATGTATACCATTCCTCATAATGACTGGTACTATAGTCTGGAGGATCCGCTGTTCTTTAGAAAAATTTCTTCAAATTTTTTGTCATTTTATTCAATATAAAAATGTTCTAAATTTATAAAAAGGTTTTGTGGTATTATTTATCAATTTTTGAGATAATATATTCAGAAGAGTAATATATTTTGCGCTTACAATACATGTCTTTCTCGAAAAGACTTTCGAATTACTGGATGACTCTAATATAGAAATTTGAGTCTCAAAATCATTGCTATTCCTATGTATTGATTATCAAACAATTTTCTGTTATTGTATTTATAGGGAACTACACTTGTGTTGCAGTTAATGATGTCGGAGAAGATAAACACAGCACTCAGATGATAATACACGGTAATTATGGTCTCATTATCTGCTAGTAGAATACTACCGGTTCTATAGCTCTAACCAAACAATTGAGAGCAAGAACTCAGAAACAACTAAATTCAAGTTAAAGATTAAACTAATGATCAATTCTTTTGATAATACTTTTCTGATTATTGCAATTAAATCCTAAAAAGTTTTATTCCGGAAAACAAATAATTTTTCGAAATAACAACTGATTTGAATGATTGTATGCATTGCAGAGAAGCCGCGTTGGATTATAGAGCCGACAGATCACATTGATTTGGTCGAAGGTATGAACGTATGGGTCGACTGCGCCGCTACAGGCTTTCCACAGCCTAGGGTTCAATGGAAGCGTAGCCAAAGTGAGTTTTAATGTTATATTTTGAAATTCTGATGGAATATAAATATTTATTAAGCGCTTAAATCCCTATTCTATTGAATCTATTCAAATGTATTTCACTTGAATTGTCCCAAAAATTTTAATTAGCTTTTATTGCAATTAATCCACAGCTTAACTCTTCTTGGAGAGGATTTCCCTTTTTTACAATTCCTGTGTTTCCCTAAAATACTTTCACTAAGCGTTTGATTTATGGCATAAAAGTCGAACTGAAATGACTTTTTTGACAATTCAGGCATAAAATCACAATACAGGCCAATAGTGAACACATTCCAGACACAAGTGTACGAAAACGGAACTCTGTTTATAGAGAGTGTTGACAGAAAAGATTCTGGACTTTATTTGTGTCATGTGTCCAACGGAATAGAGCCAGACCTGAGCAAAATTATTCGCATTCAAGTTCACAGTAAGAGATATTTCCACTAAAATAATATTTGTTGTCATTCGATGTCTTTTGCGAAAAAATCTGATCGTTTTGTGCTTTTGTTGTGTTGAACGTCAGTCGCGGCCCGTTTTAAGAACAAATTCAGAGCTGAAACCTTCCAAAGGAATCAAAAGGCGATTCTTGTCTGTGAAGCGACGGGTGAGCGACCCATCACTATAGAGTGGCAAAGAGACAAACAAATCATTAATACTCAGCACTCCAACAGGTATTTAGCTTTTGGCTCTTGTATTAAATCATTAAAATGTCTCAATTATTGTCTTTTGACTGTTTTTGGCTAATTTTGTCTCAAATATTTATTATTATTATTATTTGAACAGTACTTTGAGTTTAATCGAAGATCACATTATATTCTCATTTATTGTCGATTTATTAATAACTTTTTCCAATAGATATGCCATCAAAGAGACGGTAATAAACGAAGGAATCACATCTGAGTTAGTTATTGAATCGATTGATAGAAGCGATTCAGCGCTCTATCAGTGCATTACATCTAACGCTTACGGAAGGGATGAAACCAGTATTCAAGTCATAGTGCAGGGTATCGATCGTTGCTTTTATTTAATAACTTATAAAATGTATTTTCATATTTTAATTGTGCGATGATATATGTCCAGAACCGCCCGACACTCCACTTGACGTCAAAGTAGATGAGATAACTAGTCGTTCGGTTCGAGTTTCATGGGCGCCGCCATTCAGTGGTAACTCTAGGATAACGAAATACCACATTTACCTCAAAGAATATCCGACTGGAATATCCTCACAGAAACGCAATATAACGATTCCCGGCTCAGGTATGTTATGAGAAAATTATTGTGGATTTTGTGGCGAATTATAGCAAAAATTTGCATCAAATCTCAAACACTAAATATAATTCATTTATGCCTTAAGTATATGCAGAGCGTAAATGACAGCCATATATTAAATATGCATTAGTTATGACATACCAGTGCTTATGATATGAAATATTTGTTACCTATTATTTCAAATTATTCAATGTAAATTAATTAATTAATGGCGAAAATATATTCCCAGTTGTGAAACAAAAATGACTTACGATTTAATACTTAACACATATTCTGGTTATGTGTCTGAAAATTATGTTTTTATGCGAACATTCGCGTGATTTTCACGACTTATAAGAACTACTCTTTTCTGTTTGCTTTGAATGTATTGATCGCAAAGAATAAAGTGATTCAAACAATTCAAACATAAACTTTGATATCTAAACACAAAAAGATATTCACACGATTCAAGTCGTAATGGATTAACAAAACTAATTACTAAACGATATGTCAGAATCGCAATGTAGACAAAAGCCATTTAATTCGTTTTCAATACCCCTTTCCCGCATAAATGTCGTGCATTTGGTGATAGAGATTGTGTCAGCAAATTATGCAAGAATATTGAATTATGCGTTTGAATGAGTCGAGAATGTAATTTCTACAGAAAATTCTTAATTTTATTATATTAGCATGCTAATTTAATTCATGATTAAAGATGTTTATTTAAGGATTTGTAAATTTTGCAAGGATACATGAATTGGAAATTAGTTCACCTGAACTAATATCTTTAGCATGTTTTGCGTAGGCTATGTTTGTCACAACCATGGCAAAACGGTAATAGTTAAAAGATGAGATGAAAATGTTTTGCTCGAAATGGAACGAAAAGAGAAAAAATTTATAAAATTACTTCACTTTAGATTAGAGGAAACATAAGAGTAGAAAAGCATTACATTTAATCCACAATTCAATTATTAAAGCAATTATTTTATTCAATTAGAAACTTATCTCAAAATTTTTTATTAAAAATAAGAATTTTGAGAAATTTCATCAAAGTTTTTGGGAATTTGAGTTATTTTTTAATTTCTTAGATGTAATTGAAATCACAAAAAATATTGAATTACTCGAAGTTTTGTTCTTTTTTTGTTACAATTACTTCAAAAAAATAAATAGTTTTTCCTTATATTTATTGTTATTCTTAAACAGAGACGGTTTGGACGATATCTGAGTTATTACCGAATAATGTGTATTCGATAAACGTCGCGGCCGTCAATTCACTCGGAATAAGTCAATCGAGTCTTTCAATCAATTTCCAAACCGAAGAAGAAGGTAAGGAAGAAGAGAGACTGCAAATAGAAATCGCTTTATCTATACTTTCAAATGTATTATATGACAGCACAGACACCACTGAGTCCTTAGCTATCTTTCTCTGTTTCACCGGTTGTGTGTGTCTGTGCTCAGAGCCTCACTCAGCCTTACTCTTCATCAATACTCTGGCGTTACTTCTTTTTTGTCAACCGAATGAGTTGACAGAATTGGATCGATAATCGATTTGAAAATCTTTTTTCAAAACTTTTTGCCCTTTTTTCTAGAGTTGAAAAATAGATGAATTGTTTGTCACAAATAAAATACTGATCAGAATAAATGAAATGCCATTTTTGTGTCGATTATAATTTGTTTTGTATTCAGTTGAGACAAACTTTTTGAATCAATGATAAGTTTAGATAAAAATAATGGAATGCATATAATGTAATGACTTATGTGATGGACATTACTGTTGTAGTTCCCAACGATCCCCCGACTCATATCAGAGTCCATTCCAATTCGTCGACAACATTACGCGTCAGTTGGAAGGTATTATTCAATGTTTTTCAAAATTTCGACATCATTTTTGATTATTTCTCAAATATTTACCTCGAAATGTGATTTGAAGGCACCGGACAACCAAATAAACTTTGGATCAATAAAAGGCTATTACATCGGTTACAAAGTCTCCGATTCTTCAGATGTTTTTATTTATAAAACGTTGGAATCGAGCGATAAAAGTGGCAAAAGTGAGACTTTACTCAAAAATTTGAACAAATCAACCAAATATGATGTTGTCGTTCAGGCCTTCAATTCAAAAGGTATTCATTGCTAACATTCCCTTCAAATTGAAAAGAATGGAAATATTCGAAAAATTCTCATATTTCTAATATTTTTCAGGCGCTGGTCCTCCATCTGAGCCAATTATAGGTGAGTTATGCCATATTGCTATTTGAATGCCGTTCTTCTAATCAATATTTGCATTGTTTGCGCTCAACAGCCGAAACCCTATCCGAAGGTAATTCAATTTTATCTCTCTCTTCCTCTGAATGAAATAATTTAAATGTGAAGCCAATAAATAAACGATTGAAATACAATCTGTGAGTAATGTAAGGCTTTTATTGGATAATTGATCACTTGATCACTGGTTTAGTGCACTTCAGTAAAAAGTTTCATTAATTTATATCCAAAATCTCTTGAATTGTGAAAATTTTAGTCATTATTCTTCATTAGATTTGAGTTCAGTTTATGACTAATGAGAGTTCGTTATTGTAGTCTATTATTGTATGCAAATTATTATTGAATTTTTTTCTCTGTTGTGAATAATTTACAACTTTTTTCACTTTTGGTGAATATCGAGTTCACTATTCGGCAAAACTTTCATTCAGTGCTAAAGAATATTCTGTGAAATTAGTCGGTATAGCCTGGAGTCGAAAATCTTGTATCGGATTATTGATCACTAGTTGTATGTCAGAGTGCACTGAATGCCAACCTTTATATTGGATTTTATAAATGAATAAACGTTTTATTCGAGTATTTTTAAGCATAAAATTGAATTTTATATTTTATCGACTCCTGAATAGAGGTTTAGTAGACCTCAAAGACGGTTTCAATTCATGCATTAATAGAGATATTCGTGAAATATATTTATTTGATTGAACTTTCTCTGAGTTACTCTGAGTTACTCTCAATTTTCCTTTTCATTTCTTATATCAATCGAAACACAGATCGACCGAAAACAGTGAAATTGAATCCAATAGGCGTTAGCTCTTCCAGTATTGAATTAGAATGGATTAGAGCTACAAATGATGATAATTCTGTGTCAGGTAATTATAACACTAATTAGAACACCGCTATTGAATGTCTAAATTGCATTCTGAGCTCTTATTATTCAGAGTATATAATCGATTGCAAAAACTCTGCCAATTATTTGAAACAACTGCGGAAGAGTTCAAATCAGACAAATTGTATATTCGATGGTCTGTTGTGCGGAACATTATATGACTTTTCAATAATCGCGTGCAATAAAGTCGGATGCAGTGAACGACACCAGATATCTGTGAAGACGAAGGGAAACAGTCCTCAGCCACCAGACAAGGAGTCATTATTGGCTACAATAAACTCGACGTTTGTGATAATCAATTTGTCGGCGTTTAGTGATAATGGCTGTGCTGTACAACACTTTCAGCTCAAGTATCGGATGAAACAGCAGTCCGTTTGGACTCTTTACTCAAAATTTATTCATTCATCACAAAAATCAGTACTAATTGATGGATTGCAGTCGTATTCATGGTATTACGTCCAGATCACTGCCTACTCCGAAGCGGGTAGCAGTCAGGCTGAGTACAGCTTCCTTACGCTAATGCAACACAACTGTAAGCATCACTTATTTGATTGTCTTTCTGTCCAACAAACCCAACATTCATAGCACTCGTATACCATTCCCTCTCATACACTGTCTTTCAGTCACTCAAAAGACTAATTATTAGCGAAAGAGATTTCGACACAAACTTCAATCAAAAGACTTTTAATTAATTTAATACATTTTTGCAAACGATTGCCATTTGAATGAATGTCACAATTAATTAATTATCTCTTTTATTGACAAAACAAGAGAAGCGACACAATTCTCATTGATTGCAAATTTTTTCTTTCAATAAACCAATCGATTTGTTGTTATCTCTAATGAAATGCAATACAATTCACACATAAAATTGAAAATTCCATTTCATTGCATTCAAAATTGGGAATAAATGTGATTTCTGTACGCATTTACGATCAAGAAGATCAATGAGATAGATGATTTACTTTTAATACCATTTAAAAACAAAGAGTCATTCAGTATTTTTATTGCAAAAAAGGTCGAGGATCTCGGTTTATGGTCGAGCACACCCTTGATCATAAACAGATACTTTATTGTCTCTGTTATAATTGGTTCTCGGATTAGATTAGTGGTGATGTTCTTATAAACCAACTGATTTCTTATCGGTGTTGTGAATGCATTGCACACACATTGCTAGTTTAGTTTTGAAAGCAATAGAATCTCTATTTAAGACAAATAATGAATTCTCGTATCGAAACGCGGAAAGAATTTCAACAAAAAAATATCAAATTAATGGCAATTGTTTTGAGAAATAATGACTCGATTTTTATCTTTGTTTTTATTGACTAACGGTTTTGAGTTATTGAAAGTTTAGTTATTCTGTTCCCATAGAAATGTGAATAGTATTTAGTAATAGACTTATGAAAAGGTAATTTTATTTTTAGTTATGCCTTAAGTGCAGAGTTTAAACGTTAAATCCCTTGCATTTTAATCATTACTGTTTCGGACATTTTTAATGGCAATCATTTATAAAACCCAACATTTTTTATACATTTTAGCGGAGAATCGCTTCGAGTTCAGAGTTGTTATATAATATTCTGCAAAAAAAAATTCCTTTGAGAGGCACAGAATAAAAGTGTTGAGTCAGCGCTCAGATAGTGTTGATATTAGTTATTGTATTGCTCCTAAAGCTCTGATTTTATTTACCTGAAAGATATTGAATCTCAAATTCAATCTAAAACTATATTTGAAATTCAAAAACTCATAAAGAGTTTCGAAAAATATTAAATTTTATAAAATATTGAAAATACAGTATAACTTTAAAAGTGATTCAAACGAAGAAAAATAAATAAAAATGTCGTTAAAGGAAAGCACAGAATATTATAAATGATAATTAGTTGTCCACAAAACCAGAGCTAAACAAAGCTTTGATTTAAATGCAACCAAATGTAGAGAATTTGTATAAAATATTTTGAGCGACGTTTTAATTAAATATAATTCAAGCGATTTATCTTTCAATCAGATAATCCGAGCACAGAATTGAACGAAGAAGCAGTTATTTTAAGTGACTATAAAAATTCTGTACTATTAGAGTTTGAAGTGATTTTGCCGTTGACTTTGAGTGCAATAGTTGTAGTGGCCGTCACTTTACTGGTGTGTGTCGTTATGCACAGACGGCATCCAAACGACACTTTTCATAACTGTAAGTCCGCTAAGAAGCTAACGATTGATTACTATTTGATTGGCTTTTCATTTAATATTTGTGATGATAGCCCCCAATAGTCGTATGGGAAATGTTAAGCAAAACATACTCAATGGTGACGATAATGTAAACCTGTGTGATATGGCTGTCGATAAAACCAATACTATTAATCGCAATATCATTACTCAAAGCGAATATCAGAGACCGCAAAACCAAAAATGTGTTTATTTTCCGACGCCTTACGCCACTACACAAATAGATGAGTGCCTACAATACGATGAACATAACGGGACAGTAAGGAAAGGCAACGAATGCGGACAATATGCTACCGTCAAAAGGATGACACCTAAAATGCATCCCAAAAGCGATATACATATCTATAGTTATGCGGGTATTCACACACTTTCCTTACTCTTTTCAAAAGATATTTTTAATATAAAATATTAATTTCCAAAAAGATATCTCAAGTTTTATAAGTTTAATGAAATTATTTCTTTCGTTAAATGAGTTTCAGACAAACATTTGGTTTCAATTTTTTCTATTCTGAGACAGAATTTAGTCGAAACTCATAACTATTTTTAATAAAATATTGAATTAAAAGCAGAATTTTTTCTCTGGTTTTTCTGATCCTTTTATTATTAGATTAGACGCTAATGAGAGACATCTTTTCGTCGTTAGACTTCTTTTCACTTTTGCAATGAATGCACAGATTTTATGAATATTTTATTGATTTTTTGTGTTACGGAACGAGTTTTTTGCAATTTTCATATGCCTTTGACTCAAAGAATTGTTGATTTCTTATTTGTTTTACCACTTCTTTGCAGTGAATTCTCAATTAAGTGCCGGCAAAGAAGACTCAGAAGCGCTGATCACTTATTTGGTGGAGCCCTTGGGTAATGGTGGTGGAGGCGGTACAAGTTATGGGCCGGCAACTCATTGCTGTTCATATGCCAACAATAATCAAATGAAAAGAACCTGATAATTTTGAATATTCCAATTGATTGAATCAACTTTTGTGATAATTATTGTGAGAAAACCTTATTTCCCAAAAAACACTTTGCGATCAACGAAATGCTGTGCAGAGAAATGAATCGCATTGAAGATAATCGAGTAAATGAGTGAAGAGACACAGTGTATGGCAGTCTATGGTACTGTCTGTGGCAATGTATGGCTAATAATTATCCTTAATTTACTGCTCAGTCTTACAATCAATAAGATGGGACCGAATGAGGCATTCCTTAAACTTAGACATAAATGGGAATAAAATTTAGTATTTTATAAGACTTTTGCTTTTAAAAGCGATTTGGAAAAAGGGGTTTACAGTCATTTGAGAAGTGATTTATTGAAAAACTAAATTCACTTTTTTCTTGTGAAGGGTTCGCAAAATTGTGCGAAACGTTAATCGAAAGCAATTTTTAGTCAAATGTAAGCCAAGAAATATACAGTTAAATAAGTTTTATGTTTGGCAACAACGCCCTCAAAAGCACTGTCTTTATTGCGAGGACTGAATGACTTTAGGAATACTCAATAAGTCTTAATAGGATATAATCAATAATATTTTCTACTAAACCCCATAATTACCTGTCGGTTGTACCACACGTGAGAATAAGACAGAGAAATATTATTTACAATTTCAAAGGGTGTATATCTTTATCTTTTGGTGTACCACAAGATTTGTATAATTATGTAATTTTTGATAATAAAATCTATTGAAAGAAATCAGAATAAATTTAAATAAAAAATTAATCATGAACAAATTTATTGGACATTTATTTCCATTGTTCCGCGTTTTTGGAAATAATTTCTGTAAAATTTATGGCCCTTTAGTCAGATTCTATTCAAACCGATTTGTTATATGTTTTGGAAAACATTGTTTTTCAGGCGATTAGAGGGAAGTCTATTGAAAATCAAATTCTGTTTGTTTTATCGGAGACCGTGTTTTGAGCCACAAATTTATGTCCAAATAAATAATATTCACATTTTTCTAAACATATTTTATATTTCAATGTCCTTCGAAACAGTAATCTATAAACTCTTCAATATTTCCAAAGGAGAAGACTTCTGTGTCGACTACCAGTGCATTGATTAAACATTGATTAGTTTGAAGCCAAACTTCAGATTGAATGTAACTTTTCTTAGCTGTGACTGTGATAAGAGGCAGTTCTCACTCAAAAATACCACTATTTCTCAAAATTTTGTTTCTTATTTGTGCTAAAAATCGCTTAAATTTATTAGAACTCAAATAAATTAACTGATTATTCAATCAAAACAAGAAATTGTCAAAACTGTTCATCGAATAAATTTTTGAAAGGTATGTATTGATTGAAATGAAAAGATAAAGATAAAAGTTTTTTTTTGAAAACAATAGTTAATTATTTATATATATTGTGCTCTTTTCGATCATTTCTCTCGAGGTTTGAGTTGAAGACCATTACCATAAAAATATTTATCTCTATAATAGTCTGTCTATTATTGCATATAATGTCTGAAGAGTTTGCTTTTATTTTCGCATTTTTTTGTAAGATTTTTAGATGCACTGGATTTTGATTGATTTGAAGTTCAATTTTGCAAAAATGCTCTTTTCTTTGGGTAAATGTCTGTATAATATTTGTCACATCAATAAATGTCGAGCAGAAAAAAAATAATTCAATTGATTTCCAGGAAAGCATATTTTTGCCTCAATTTTAGAATTCGATTAATTCTAATAAATATTTTATTAGAAAAATACATGAAATGAAAATATACCGAAACTATAGATAAATAGGTTTCAAGTGTTTGAGTAGATGTTGAGCTGAAAAATGAGATATAACTCTATAAACTTACGATCAAATTGGCGGAGAATTTGGGCGATCAATGAAATACTTGTGCAAAACATACATACATTTTCGTGTTAATCGACAACTCAATCAAAAACATCGCGTTATAGATATCAAAATAGTTTTCTTTTACTATAAATTTTCACTTTTTATTTGTTTGTGAAAATCTCTCAAAACGTTTGATACTAAAAGTCTGTTATTTCACTCCAATTACGAGTTATTTAAAACTTTGACAAAATTTACCGTAAAAAAGGATCAGATGAAAGCGCTTGACAGAGGTTAGGCGTTAATTTGTGCTTCATATGCTGTGCCTAACCTTGGATACAATTCAATATTCTGAGCCCAGAATCTTGTTTGCATTGGAAGCAGTGCCGCTATATTTCCTTATCTATTGTGCGCACATTTTTATCATTCAATACTCTATTTTCGATATAATTATACTTTAATTGTATTGTTTTGTGAGTAAAATAAGATTACTTCTCATTCAATACTCTATCGGATCCTCAGGTATTGAATATCTAATCATTTGTATTACGCAAAAGGTTGGCACTGATTTGCATAATGCAAGTGATGTGCTGTGCAGTGAAGATGTCGTTACTAAGCATATCAACCGCAATACAAGTAATTCTCTACTTATTTAAGCATCACTTTTATTGCTATCAGTTATATCTTTAATGGTATGAAATATTAAGCAATTTATTGCATTTAAAACTCGTTATAAAATATTTTGAAACTTATCATCAAATCTGAAGTTTATTAAAAATATTTGAGTTTTGAGTAAAGAGGGGATCGATTGTAGGAATCTGTGAATCGTTGGGTTGAATAACAGCTGATCTGAAAGCAGGAGATTTAGTGTCAAACAAATAACAGAATCTCTGTTCACATGACTCTTCACTGATCGCTGTTTTCGCCACAATTTTACTCATCTTTGAGTTCACATATATTTTAGTATTTATTGTAAATATTTTTATAATTTAATTGAATATTAGTTACAATTAATTGTCGACTAAATCATGAAATTCGCGGAACATTTGTCGGCTCACATCACACCTGAATGGAGGAAACAATACATCACTTATGAGGTAAGTCTTTATTTATTCAATACTTGTCTAAACTCAACAACTGATCCATTGTCTCATTTGACTGCGAAGAATATGAAAGAGATGTTATACTCAGCGGTGGATCAGTTGCAAAATGACAATCTAGACGTGAATGACACTAACGATAGCATCGAAGACGACAATGATGTCAATCAAAGCCTTAAACAATTCGAAGAACAGTTCTTCTCCTATTGTGAACAGGAATTATCTAAAATCAATACGTTCTTCGCCGAGAAGTTGGCCGAAGCCATCAGAAAGTTTGGTGATCTTAAGGCCGAACTACTCGCGAGTCAACACTTGAAGCAAAATGGTATTTATTCCCAATTATCACCATTAAAATGAATTCGTTTTAGTCTTCAAAGCATTTAATTGAAGTTAGAAATCAATTTGTCTTCAGTCGGGAATAGAAATCTACAAAAATTTTGTGAAAGAGTTTTTTAGATTTGAGTTTAGCCGAGGAATCAGTTGTGGAATATTTTGAAGAATAATTTGTTTGTCATTTGATTCTTATCTCAATCGACAATTTTATGAGAGATAAGTGTTTTTATGACTGTTTTGAGGACTGGATTACAGAATATTTGAATACATTAACAGTTATAATGGCTTTAAATGAATTGTTTTTCTCTTCCTTTGAAGGCAAACAAAAATACGACAAATTGTTTGGTTTGATTGAAAGGCAATTAATTAATGAAAGCAGCGATCGGTATGACATCAATAGGAAAGTGAGCCGAAAACTACATGATCTCAAACTAGCCTTTTCTGAGTTCTATTTGAGTCTTGTTTTGTTACAAAACTATCAAAATCTGAATTTCACGGGTTTTCGCAAAATTCTCAAAAAACACGACAAACTGATGAACACTAACTCAGGTCTGGAGTGGCGTCAGAACAATGTCGAGACCTCTCACTTCTATACCAATAATGAAGTGAATAAATTGATTTTGGAAACGGAAAACCTGTTTACAACACATTTAGAATCTGGTGATCGACAGAAAGCGATGAAACGATTAAGAGTTCCGCCATTAAATGCACACCAATCTGTTTGGACCACATTCAGAGTCGGCCTCTTTTTAGGTGCATTTCTTGTCCTTCTATTCAACGTTATTCTCGTTTGTAAGTCAACTCACATTTCAATCAAATTATTCTTTAAAATGAATGAACAGTTGTTTCATAAAATTATCGCTTTTAAGCCGTTTTCGTGGAAACCGATATCGACTGGCCGGTAGCCGTCCGACTATTCCGCGGCCCTCTTCTCATAATTATGTTTTTATTTATGATTGGAATCAATGTTTACGGATGGCGTACGTCAGGTGTTAATCATGTACTCATTTTCGAGTTGGACCCGAGAGACCACTTATCAGAACAGCATTTCTTCGAAATAGCGTCCATTTTTGCGGTGTTGTGGTCGCTGTCAGTGATGGCGTTCCTCTTTTCGCCAAATTATCTCTCTATAAATGCGAATCTCTTTCCTTTGCTTTTGGTGTTCGTTATGTTGTTATTTATGATAAACCCGACCCGAACTCTCAGACACAACGCCAGGTTCTGGCTCTTAAAAGTCTTGGTACGGCTCTGACCACTCTTTCTCTTATTTTTATTCAAATCTTACTTTGTTTTAAGGTTCGGGTAATAAGTGCTCCGTTCGTCAAAGTAGAGTTCGCCGACTTCTGGCTCGCAGATCAACTCAATAGTATTGTTCCGATTCTTCAGGACTTCGAGTTTTTAGTTTGTTTTTATCTTAACTTCTATTCGTTATCTCATAAAGAATTCGGTAATTATTTCAATTCCTGTCTTTCAAATCAATTGATGGTTTGAATCTGTTTTTAAAAGAAGACACCTCCGAGTGTTGTATTTCGAGCACATCGACGGATCTTCTGATTCGCACATTCGTGGCATGTCTTCCGGCGTGGTTTCGATTCGCTCAGTGTCTGCGCCGATACAAAGACGACAGACGCGGACTGTTTCCTCATGTGGTGAACGCCGGCAAATACTCGACCACTTTCTTTGTGGTTATATTCTCTACTTTAACCAAATTCACAATGAGTTGAGTCAACCCTTTCTCTCAAACCTAATAACTGATCCATTTATTAACAAAACTGACAGATAATTACGACCACTCATTCTCTAATCCATTCTTCAATTGCTGGATAATATCAATGATAGTATCATCTTGTTACACTTATGTTTGGGATATCAAAATGGATTGGGGTCTCTTCGACCCGAAGTCTCCGTCCAAAGAATACCCTTTCCTTCGCGAAGAAATAGTGTATTCGTCGCCAAACTATTATTATTTCGCAATAATCGAAGATTTGATTCTGCGTTTCGGTTGGACTCTTTCGGTGTCCCTCTCAGAGGTCGGTATACTTCACGCGGATATTGTCGTCTCCATCTTAGCGCCGTTGGAACTGTTCCGGTAATCAGACAAATCTTTTGGATATCATTGACTAATTTGATTGTCATTAAAGTCGTTTTGTGTGGAACTTCTTCCGTCTGGAAAACGAACACTTAAACAATTGCGGAGAATTCAGAGCTGTAAGGGATATATCGATCGCTCCGATTGAGAACTCGAGGAATGACCCGAATATTAATGACAAAATCAGAGCCAATCCTAATTTGAAGTATAGGAAAACCAAATCGAAAGCAAAGTTAATTTTGATGAAGAAAACGAATTCCAATTCCAATTCTGGACAGTATCTAAAAGTAAAACCCAATCAAAGCTCAGCTTCTTTGAGGTCAGCACAGGTTTTAAATTGAATATCGAAAAGTCTGACCATTGTTCCTGTTTTCAGTACAAATTCTTCTCTTTCGACGCGAGGCAACTGTGAGGTCAGTCTCATTATGGATGACAATTGCGAACTAAACCGGTTATGACTAGCGATGGACAGCGCCTTAAATAAACTTTCAAACCTTAATCGATAGTCAATCAAAAGCCAAAATAAGTCCCAAATATATAAACAAATTTTAATTTTTAACCCATTTTTAGGTTTAGTCTGTTTTAGTTATTTGACGCAAAATCTATTCTAATTATTATTATTAATATTACGATTAAATCTATTTATTCTATTAATTATTAATCATTTTATAACATTTCAACAAAAGTATTATTTTATAGTAAATTTCTAATCGATTTTAATCTTTAATTATTTTTCAATTATTTTTCAAATAAAAATTAAAAGAACTTATGATCTGTTCTGCGATAGTGTCCTAACTGTGCCCTAACTGTGTCCTAACTGTGCCCTTAATATGTCCTTAATATGTCCTTAACTATAATATTTTGATTTACTCTTATTCTCGAAAACCCAACAATCGTTGAAATTCTGACTCGAAGTTCAGTAATTAGATTATTGAACAGATATGGCAAAGGGTTGACTGTTTCCAGAGTCCAGTACTTTATACAGAAGTTTTGAAAAGAGTTCTAGGCAGAAAAGGCGCAATTCTGCGCTTTGGATGGAATGGTTGTTCTAAATCAAAGAGCAGTAGAAGTTTTAATCATTATCCTAGGTGAAGGCTCAGTGGCCTACTTGGCTGAGGCGCTAACACTCGTAAAGCGTTAGCTTAAGTAGAGCAGGAGTTCGAGTCTGGAGGCAGACAGTAGCCAGCTTATTCAGTATAGATATGTTAAATTTAGTTTTTTTAGTTTCCAAAAAGTAACTAGTTAACCTAAAAATATCTATTTTACAGTATTTTGTTCGATACGAAACTCAATATACAGCTACTGTCTGGCCCCAGACTCGAACTCCGGCTCTCCTTAAGCTAGAGCTAGCTCTTTGTGCTAGCGCACAAAGCGCTAGCGAGTGTTAGCGCCTCAGCCAAGTAGGCCACTGAGACTTCACCTAGGCCTATAAATAAAACTCCTGTTCTTTAATTTGAAACAACAATAGGATAAAATTGGCAGCACTTTCCAAATGTTGCTGAATATGATGTCTATTGGACTGCACTCTACACTAAACTCCTTTTCATTCAATTTTAACATTAAATCAAATCGATTGATGAGAAAAATAATAATTTAATAATTCTTTTGTGAAATGGTTTGGTTTACAACAAAAATGAGAATATATTGAAGTAATCAACGCTTCTGTTCAGACTTCCGCTTAAATTATGGCATTCGAGTTACCGTTCCTTTCTTTACTTTCTTGGGTTTACTTTCCTTTTAATTCTAAGCAAAAAGAAATTGAAATTAAACTAAATTAAGGGTAAAATGGTTTTCCTCTTACGAGAAGTTTTTTTCTTTAACTCCATTTTCTGATACAAATATCCAAAAACTTCAGTCTTTCGGTTCGTTTCCGTAATTCTCTGTAAGACTTGTCTCTAAAATGAGTGATATTTTGGACATTAGTTTCGCTCAGATTCTGTTCATTCAATTGATCCAAATTCGCGAAATTTAATACCATTTCCAGTAATTTCTTGTCTGTCTTAAGACGTTTGGCGAAATCCAAGTTCTTTTTTGTCGGATTCGTTGTCGACAGAGAAGATGTCCTTATTTTTAGACCGATTATTGCAATCAATCAAATGAGGACTTTCTCTCAATTTCTCGATTTTCTTCATTTTAATCACCCGTTTCTGTCGGTTATAACTAATGTCTTGACTTTGCATTAGTTTTATCTCATCGGCGGTCAATTCTTTATCGTCTCTCAAGTCATAGTGAACGCCATCTTTCAGTTGTGATCTAATCATATGAAAGTCAAACTCTTCCGGGTTTTTTTCAGCTCAAATATCAAGTAGTCTTACGGTCGGAACCAAACCTATAGGTACGGACAGCCTTCCAGTAAATAGGAAGGGGTTGTCACTCACCTAATAGGTTGTCCGTCCATTTAAACTTAATTATATGCCTGAGTTTAGAGCTGTCCGACGGGTCATAGTGTGGGTTAAGTCTGTAATTGAATATCAGTCCCAAAAGGAGCGACAGATAAACTTTCAACTGCTCGGGTCAGTCATGAGCTCCAATGTCTGGGCTCTGACCTTCAGGAGCTGATCGCACAATTGTATTGACTGCGGATGTGCTGACACTTAAGACATGTTAAACGACTGATAAGTCATTGACTTCAATGCGTTTCTGTGGAACCAATGAGACATCTCTACTGGAATTGTCTTAAGACTTGATCTGATGGTTACTTATATCCGACACAATTGAATATTCAAGACATTTATTAAATGATTGTTGATTTTAAACGAGATTTTTTGATTAAATGATTGCAAAACTCATTAAAATTCAATTGATTTTGTATTTTGTTTTGTTTTTGACGTTTGCTTTGAAACTGATTCCATGGTTTACTCACAAATTACGTAATGGTTTTGAAGGAAAAGTTTGAAAAAGATTTCTTTAAACCTTGTTTTAACTCCATTAACCTATGGTGCGAAGTATATGAATTCCTCGTGTTTATAACCTTTCCCTCTCTTAATTGCAAATAAGACTTTAATTTTTCCAACCCTTTTCTTATCAAATATATGACAATAAATTAATGACAAAACACATAAATCAACAAAAATCTTATGAAATTAATGTTTTATTCACAAATTAAATGAATTCAAACAAATTTACTCTAACTTCAAAGGTCTTGGCCTTCGCATGCGTTTTGAGGTCTTGGTCTTCGCACCATGCGAGTAAACCAAGTATAATTTATGTTTAATCAAGTTGATTTAAAGGAAATAATTTTAAAAATAAAGATAAATTCAAAATAAATTTTTGAATTCAAAATTATTGAAAATAATGATTAAAATTAATTAATAAACGAATACTTGAGAACTAGTTTTACTGTAATTATTCATTCAAACATTCAAAGCATGCGAAGACCGAGACCTCACAATGCATGCGAAGGCCAAGACCTTTGAAGTAAAGTAAATGTAATGAATTAATTTTTTTAACCTTGTTTTAACTTCATTATTCTGTGGTGCAAAGTATATAAATTCTTCGTTTTTATAACCCTCCCCCCTCTTGATTGCAGATAAGAGTTTTTGGTTTCTTCAAACTTTTTCTTACCAAATATATGACAAAACATATAAATCGACAAAAATCTGAAGACATTTTCACTAAATGTGGTCACAATTAGCGACAAACTTATGATTAAAATCCAAACAAAAACATGTATTAAATGTGAGACACATTTGGATTGTTGTAAAACCAGTCAATTGATGGCAACAAACTTCAAATCGTGTAAAACTCATCGAAAAATAATATATTCAAAAGTGTATTAAGATTTGAGATTTAGAACTGATTTGAAGAACAAATTTCTAGTAATTTATTTATTAATAAGTTTTTTACAATTTTCTAAATAAAATGAATAACTTTTTGACTGAATTTCGATTAAATCGTCGAAAAAAAGAAAATCTAATTAAAGTTTAATTCAAAGAAACTCTTTTTTGATTTCTCTTTTCAATTTCTTTTCTGATGGCAAGTATACACTTAGCCATTGTTGGAGAGGCCCGGGATATGACATCCGTCTGGTAATAGTCTAACAAATCAATCAATTTTGGTGTCAACTGTAAAGATGGGTTGACTTTCGGCAAAACCAATCCTTCTTTCGAAGGAGTGATGGCTTCCATTCGTATGTTTTCGTTGCAAAAAACTAAGTTTGGAGACAATTCTTTCATTCGTTGTCTGAGTCCTATCAGTGAGTCGTAAGTGAGGGTATGGTTGGATATCTCAGAGACAGCTCTGACTATTTTCCAATCAATTCGAGCCATCGATGGCGGAGTGATTGCAGCCAATGCCTGCTGTGATCTGCCCTCAAGATTCGCGTAAATCGATTGTTTTTCAGTGAAGGCCGCGCCTGGAAGGACAACATCGGCCTGATTTGCACCGATATCTCCATTATGGCCCTGAAATTGTTCTAAAATTAAAGAAAATATTTACTCAAATTCAGTGAATACCTGATAAATCAAAAATGTATTTTTGGGGGTTTTTAAGTTCTGGTCGTCGACACCGAACAGCCATATGAGCGCTGGATCGCCGTTGTCTTCAAGGTTAAGTTCTGAATCGTTTCTGAAGCCGAGATCATAAGCGGCAACTTGTGATGCATTTGAGTGCAAAATATTGAACTGAGCGTTGAATTTATGAGAAATATGTTGGACTAAATCGTAAGCATTTGTCGAATCATTGCTTTTCAATATTTGTTGGCCTAATATTATGACCGGGTTTTTGGCCGAAACTAATTTCTTATTGATTGCATGTTTGCCGTCCGCCACAGCCTTTAAAGTCTTCATATCATCGCCCAACCATTCGTAATCATACAATAAATCCAACCCTTTGGGACCAATGACTGCGATGTCGTCGATCCACGAGTTTCTCCACGCCTTACGAATACGTGCGTTAACTAACGGCGCTTCGAATCGAGGGTTAGTTCCAACCAATAAAATAAAATCAGCCCTTTCTAAGCTTGCAATTCCCGTATTGAATAAATAGTTGTGTCTAAAGTCAAGGTCAGGGGTTGAGGGTAGAGATGACGGATCAACCGATGAGTCTGTGTGTACGAACAGGTTCTCTGAGCCAATCATATTAAGCAAATCCTTGACAGCAACCATAGTTTCGGCGTCAGTTTGTGGACCGACTATCGCTACAATTCGGTTGGGATCCACGTGATTAATAGCCTGACCCACAGAAATGAGAGCGTCCTCCCAATCACACTCTTGCAAAATCGATTCACTGGAGGGTCGCACTAACGGAACAGTCAAACGTTGAGCTTTGAGGCCATCAATTGGAGCGTGTCTTGACTTGTCTGCTAACCACTCCTCATTCACATCTTCATTAAGACGAGGAATAATACGCATCAAATCCCCCGCCCGTTGACACACAGATATATTCGAACCGACGGCGTCCATCACATCAACTGAATCGAAGCGCCTCAGTTCCCAGGGACGGGCTATTGGACACACCGTTACAATATGTCTGATATCGAGTTTAAACCATTAATTACCAGTAAAAGTGTAGGGTTTGCTCGTAAGCGCTCCGACCGGACAGATATCAACAATATTTCCGGACAGTTCCGACAGAAGAGCAGTGTTTTGAAGATAAGTTCCAATTTGCATATCACTTCCGCGACCGCTTGTGCCCAGATCTGCACAGCCGGCGATTTCATTCATGAATCGGACACAACGCGTACATTGAATACAACGGGTCATAATTGTCTTCACTAATG
>JAQFXL010000170.1:0-28637 GCA_034693445.1 Edwardzetes edwardsi | reverse complement strand
TATTAGTGACTTAGTAGTGACTTAACTCGATTATAAAACCAAACAATTATTTGATATCTGTGTTGTATTTATTCAATTTCGATAGTTATCTGTTTTGTGCTGTTTTCCTATTTTATATTTCTTTCACTTCGAGTGATTCTATCGATAAAAGAATTAAACTGTTTTTAGACTTTAGAAAAGTACCAAGGGCTATATCATAAATTAGATGCCAACGAACGCCTAATAAGAACTCGACCTAAAGACTATTTTAATAAGAGCTACACCTCTTAAGTCAAAAAATTGAACTTTAGGCGAGTGGTGCACTTTTCCCTACATTTTGACAAGAGTACTCTTGGCCATCCACAATTTCAAATACATTTAATAAGCACTTCCACAAAAATTTTAAACAATTGAAGCCTTCAATCATTTGATTAAATTTTCTGTCTATTGTACCAAAAATAGTTGTTTGGAGAATATGTTTGATTCAAACACTTATTTATGTTATTTATTTGTCAATACTTTAATTAAAGTTAAATTAAATTTTGTGATAATTGAAAAATTATTCGAATTGTAATTTACTTCGAGAATAAATGATAAATGTTTTGTCTTCAGACATATAGACAAATGTATTGAAGAATCCTTCGATATAATTATCGTTTGATTGCAAATATATTTATATTAATTGGTATTTTCTAAGATATTTTCCTTGACTTTGAGGCACGAACTGCGAAGAAGTCAATGGCAAACATTTGATACACGAAAACATGAATTGAATGAAAAATAATAGAAATTGTTTCATACAAACAATTATTGAGAAAAAATTCTTTGTATTTCTGTTATTCAGTGGAAACGATGAATATTTTCGTTACATTAATACACATTTTATTGCTTTTCTTTTTGTTATTCAATACGATATATTTGCTTATCTTTTTATTTTATCCTGATCA
Source organism: Edwardzetes edwardsi (assembly GCA_034693445.1). NCBI lineage: Eukaryota > Metazoa > Arthropoda > Arachnida > Sarcoptiformes > Ceratozetidae > Edwardzetes > Edwardzetes edwardsi. The sequence continues at coordinate 27,711 of JAQFXL010000170.1, read as the reverse complement.
TTCATAGCTTATCATAAGAATAGCTCATTTTATAAACAAGACTAAATCGATGCTTGAATTCAATTATTAAAAATTCAAATTTCATTCTATTTTCTGACTGAGTAATCATTTTTCTTGGAATTCAAAATAAATTAATTTTTGATTTCTAATATTAGGACATTAATCAAAGAATTGATGGTTTCTTTATTCAAATGTTAGCAAATTCAGTAGAAATTGAAGGTTTCATACTGTGAACAGCATTTCAATCAGACCTTTATTCTTGAAAATCGCATAATTTATGCTCATTTGGTTTCATTTGAATTTTAATTATTGCTTCTCTTAAACAAAACTCTTTTAATTTAAGTTTATTTTTCTCAAATATAACTGAATATAACAATTTATTCACAATTCATATAAAACTTCAATATTTTTCTTTTGAAAACTATATAAATATAGCTTTTTTTGACTGAATTTCAATATTTATTGTTCTCCGATCACTACAACTAAAAGTGGATAACAATTGACATCAATTATTGCCAACGAAATCAAATTGAATGCAATAATGATCTAAAGTTTGCGTGTTTTCACAATTTGCTTATTGTATACGAAAAAAGAGTACAACGAATACAAAGAATAAAAACCAATAATTTGAAGCTTTAAAAAAAGATTGAAAAATATTTTTCACAAATAAAGCGATTGTTTTTAAATACTCGAAATCTGTTCTCAAGTTCTCTCTGTTAACAGAAGAGACTGTATTTTGACATTTCAAGAAGACTTGTGCTGTCCTTCATCTCAATTGAAGAAAAACTAATATATTTTGAAGAATCATTAGAATAAAAAGAATGTGTTATCAAACAATTTATTCAAAATATTTGGAAATCGCCCTCAGGTTTGGTTTTTATCCAATTCTGGCGATAAATCATAATTTGCTAAATAAATAATTGCAAGTTGCAATAAATTTGATGCTAAATAACGAGACCTGAATGAATGAATAAAATAAAATAAATGCTATAATAATTTGTTGGTTACTTATCTCAAAGCATTTGAATGTATTATTTAAAGCATTGTTATTGTCTTTGAATGCATTGAATGCCACTCTTTTCTCATTAAGTGATGAATTGATTGGTTAACGTTTGTTAAGGTATTGTTTTTTAGAAGCTATTCGTTTCATTGGTGACCTATTTTTGATAATAATCGTGCTCCAATATAATGTATTGATATCGCACTGTTGTGTCTGATTTTGGCTTATTTTACTCGGATTATTGTCGATTTCGTGCTGAATCTGATTTGAATAATTTATCCCTCGGTTATTATTATTATTATCGTTCACTTCTATTCTAACTGTTGGCTCATTTAATCCAATGGACTAGAGTTGGTTTGCCTCACGTCTAACCCCAAAAAATAGTGTTACACTCTTTGATTATATTATTTGATAAATCAGTTTTCAGTTCAGTCTATTGAAAAATAGCCTTAAATAACGTTTTTAAACAATGTTTCTCTCGTTCTTCACTATCACTACAATATATTCAAATTATAAACACATCTGATCTTAAATTTTGAGAAATTTATTATTTTTAGACAATTTTGTAAAGTTTTTGGTTTTTGTCTGAAAATCTCAATTATTATTCGCATAAAAGGCAGAACTTCTCACGTTTTGAACAGAAGCGAAATTTTGGACTTTTTTCTTAAGAAATTTATGAAATAATGCAATACTTCCTCAAAAGGCAAAGGATTACCCTGTTTTTCATTGTTTATTTCAATTTTATATAAAAAACCATTGGTTCGCATGTGGAGCACAAGCCCTTCGCTCCATCAGAGAGTACTCGACTCCTCATCACAATGAATGGATGAGCGAACAAATTAAAGAATTGCATAAATGGGCGAACGACACAAAATAAAGGCATACATCGTATGACAGCCAAACGCAGGTCAACCACAAACAACTCATTCAATTGTGGATAAAGTAGAGATTTTTTTTGCCTTCAATTTCCTGAAAAAGTTGACTAATTTACTCATAACTCATAACTTCTTATTAATTAAAATCACAATTTTCCCAAATGAGAGAAACTTTTCGGCGAAAAAGAAACAAAATTATATATAAATACCGATACGGAAGAGATTATTGTCTACTCTATGGAAATACTTTATTTTGAAACACAAAACCATTTTTCAACTTATATTGTCTTCAATACAAAAACACAAAAATTTATTACAATTTTATTTTTGATACAAAAAAAGAACTTTAAAATTAAATTACGATCAAAAAGATGGGAACATTTTTCAAGATCATTATTCTATACATTGTCTGATATAAACTGTAGAAAAATTTAAGAAATTTTTCTATATTTTGGCGATAATATAATCTTAGAAAATATTCTAAATTTCTATACAATAATAATAGAAAATTTGTAAAACTCGTGAATGACTAGGGTGATTTCAGTAGATTTGGTGTCAGCCTTACATTTAATACATAATTGATTTGATGTTTGAGAAACAGTTGTTATAAAAGAGTACATAAAAAATAAATATAATTATAATATCAAATTGATATGAATTTGAGTTAAAATTTGTTTTTTTCAGTCATTGAAAAGTTGGTTAAAAATTTTAGTTCTGTTACAACAGTTAGTAATTTGCATATTATTTGAGCCAAACTATTGATGAGACGATAAAAGGATTACTTAACTCGTGAAGCAATTGTATAGCTCTAACCACTTGGAAATAGTCTTCATTATTACCATTATATGTGTCATTAGTTGGACTCATATTTCTTATAATAGTCTGAATGCGATGTTTGCAACAAATCTCAACCAATTATTCGTTTATAATTCTTTGTATTCAGTTAAATGAGCATAATTTCGGAAGATTTTCAAGGTCATTCCCTAATTCTTTAATAGCTCTAAAATAACTTAAGTAATAAATGCCTTTAATTATTGCTGTAATATACCAAGAACTAAAATCTTGTTCAAATCAGTTTGTTTAGAGGTCTATCATAATTGAACGATCATTTCTTTGATTCAATACTTTCTGCGAAAAAGTCATAAATTTTTAAATCTAATGAATAATTGAATGAATAGTTTCATAAAGTTTTCAAAAATTGTTTGACTGATAATAAGTTGCGTTCTTTCGGGTATTCTATAGAAAAGTTTTGAAGGCCTTAAGTAATGAATTTTTGACAAAAAACAGTATTGTTTGCAAAGTATATAATCGTATGTATTATATAAGTATAATAAATATCACATTCAGTTTAGAAATAAACTGTCAAATCAGGCAAACCAGAGGCAGAGCTGTGTAGTGTTCGCCTCATAGGGATTACACTGACATCCGGATCCAGTTCTGTTTGTCGCTGCACTGTATTGTCATCATGGTAATCGAGAACACTATTGTTAGTATTGGACGAAGAATCAGATCTGATGGCAATGGAGGACGAGTAATGGTGGTCGTAGCCACGGTGGCGACGCTCGTCCTCCCAGGTCAACTTTTTCACTCTCCTGGGTATTGAGCCCTGAGGCCATTTGATGACACTTATTCTGGAAGCAGTACCTGTGATGTTAGGTGGTGGAGGAGGACTGTTTGAGCCCAAGGAACTGGGAATATTCCGGATCAAATCAGTTCTTTCATTTGAAGAAATTACGGTTTCATTAGAAGAGGCGTCACTGACAACGGCTGAGTCCGGATCTATTCGAGTGATTGAAGTTCTATTCACAGGCATATTGAATATGGGATTTTCCACACCTCTTGTGCTCAAAGGGTTAACACTGGTATTAATTATGGTTTCAGGCATTGCACTGATTTTGTTGTTCTTTAATGATGTCAACGAAGATATATTGCGTCGAGAATTACAGCTCTGAAGAGAACCGATATTATGATTGACTGAAGAAGTATATGAAGAATGAGAAGAAGGATTGGATGAAACATATTTGCGGTGTTTCAACACATGCAATGTCAGGGCAATGATTATAATAAATAAAGTGCCCAAAAGAACCCCCAAAACTATCACAAGAATAACGGCTGAAGAACTGGTGGGGTTGAAGAAACCGGACTGACTCAACATATTCACGTCCACTGCCGGCAGATTTGTCTGATCGAAGTCTATGTTTCGGCCAAAATTCTTAAGAATTTGTGGTGAAAAATGAACCAAAACAGAAGCACTGGCACTACGAGGGGGAGAACCACTATCTGTGGCCACAACTATTAAATGGCATTCAGTTGTATTTAGAGTCTTTAGATTTCTAACTCTAAGTCGTCCCTCATTTGAAATGGAGAACATGCCTGCGTGCGGACCCTTCAAAGACAAGTGAACCACATCTCCGTCGTCGGTATCCGAGGCGTGAATTTCGCCTATTATTGAGTTATTTCTTAGTCTCGACTCTGAGACATGAAATACATAATTGTTTTGCGTAAGAATCGGGTCGTGTTCGTTGACATTAAGGACAGTGATTGTGATTCTGGTCACATCGCTCTGATGGCCGTCCGATACCATTACTCTGAATGTATAGGTTTTGTGTTTCTCATAGTCTAATGATTTGATTAAAATGATTTCTCCGGTGTTTCGGACCCCAAAATGTTGTTCGTCGTCATCAAGAATTTGAAACTCAATCCCATTCACAGATATTTTGTCGCCATTCAGTTGTAGTGATCGCGAGGTATGCACTGTAAGCACTACTTGTCCGGGAGGTATGCTTTCTAATAGGGATGTGCTGTAATTTGATTGAACGAATCTAATGTCTGGTAACACCAGTGCCCGTCTGTTTAGAATGGTTAGAGTTGTTAGGGCATAACGATCCCGATTATCGACTTGTGTCGCTCTAACCACTAATGTCAAGGGAAGAGTCATTGCAGAGCTTAAAGGCTTTTTGAGAGTCACGTCTCCAAACTTGGAGTCGATTATAAAAAACGAATTTTCTTTTGACTCAGAGTTAAAAGAGTATATAATTGGCGATCGAATCCCTTTATCCGGGTCTTCAGCTTTGATGGGACGGGGTGATATAACTAGTTGTTCGCCGGCGCGCTGATGATCGGGTAGAGTAGCCGTGTATTTGTCGTCAACAAAGCGTGGATTTTGATCATCTGAGTCGAGAATATTGACGGTTACAGTAGTGGTGGCACTCAGTGGCGGATTTCCTCTGTCCTGAGCCCTTATTGTAACCCAAAATTTAGGCAAAGTCTCATAATCTACAGGTGCGCTCAATATTAGGGTTCCCTCGAGTTGACTGGAGAAACGCAACAAATGAGAGAATGGACCCGACTCTACATAGTACTCGACTGTGGAGAACGACCCCAATTGGTCGGCGTCGACGGCTCTAATGTTTTGCATGACTACACTTCCGACAACAGTCACTTCGCTTATGTTTACAACATATGGCAAACCTATCCATTCGGGCCTATTATCATTTGCGTCAGTAATTAGAATACGAATCGGAATAATAATCGACTGATCTTTTGAATGTCTTTTCTTGCACTTCACTCCAATAATGACACTCTGCTCCCCCTCCACACCCTCTTTGTCTAACTTTTTAATAAGAATAAGATCTTTAGTTCCCTCAACGATCTTAATTGGAATGTCGGAACTGGTAGGCCATCGACTGGAAGACTGATCCGAAGCCAGTGATAATTCAATGTCTCCATCAAGTGATGCATTTCCGATAACCTGATAACAAGTTAAACATTAATTTTAGGCTCTATTTGGAAATGAATTTTAATTACTGTAATAAATACTAAATAATTAATTTTAATAACTCATAAATAACTGGTTTTCTATGAAATCAATTGAAACCGATCTGTCGTTTAAAGAGTTTGTGTGTTATTAGGACTGCTTTGAGAAAAACTTAAATAATTTTGTCAACAAAACAAGTTATGCGTGAATTCTAAGTGATTTGAATCTGATTTGAATGTCAGGTTTGCATCCAAACAGATAATCGACTTCAGTGTCAATCAATTGGAAAACAAGTCAAACATAAGATTATCACCAATTGATCTCTAATTCAATTTAAAAGTTGGCGCAAATTATGACAACTCTATTAACTCTATTTATATTCATATTTTAAATGAATTGTTGAAAATTTCGTGAAAATAACTCTTAAATATTGAGACCGATTTTCTTCTATATTTAACTACATTTGATTGTAATCACAAGTAGTGATGAGATATGAAACGCTTCCAAAGGCTTTAGTGAAAAAAGTTTATCTCAAATCAATTGAATGCAACGAAATCGTGACTTTAAAGTACTTTGTATTGAGAATATCAGGTAAATGATGAGATTTTCTTCTCCTGACCAATAATAAGGGCACCAAAATATTTTATATTACATTTGAAGCTACAGATAGATAACAAACAACATTAGAGGCTCTAAACTATATAATTGAACCCAAATATGAGATACTGTGAGATAACAACTTATCGAGACTTTTATTTATTGCTTCACATATGAAAAGCTACTGAATTTGTGGCTTTTCATACCAATTGCATTCATTCACCTTTTTTTATATTCTGTTTTAAACAATTAAAATCATTAATTTTTCCTAACATTTGCTAAATATATGGAAAATAAGGTGAAATTCATTTGAAAAAACTCTTAATAAAAAATATTTGAATACTAGATATTTAACACTAAACTAAAAACTCATAATTTAATGAAAATTGTTTTTTCATTTTGAGTTATGCACATTTACTTGTCTTATGAAATGAGTGGTGAACTCAGCATATAATGGATATAATCGGCGTTCCTTTAAGGAAAAGAATGCTTTTTATTATTTGTCTTCAGCCAAACACTGGAAATAGTAATTAAAGCCATCATTTAGGACCTGATTTCTCTCAACAATAGCTTAACTCCAGAATATTTGGACTCAATTTCTCAAACGTTCAAAACATTTGCAATTAATGATTGATTTTAATATCTATTCAACTATTTTTGAAAAGCAGTTTTGATATTTGAAATGTGATGAGCGCTGAGTTTTGCACTCGATATTGGACTTACTTTTATGCTTCCGATTACACTATTGATAGGTAAGCCTTCATTGACAGTAAATGTCTCGGATGATCCGCCGTGTGATAGAAAGCATAGGTTGTCCTGATTTGAACTCAAAACTAATATTATTTGCACCGAAAATATTAAATAAATAAATTTGCAAATCTTTGGACACATTTCTTCTGATTTAATAAATTATTTAATGAATGAGAAAAACATTTTTATCGCATTAGAAAGCGATTTGATTCCCAGGAGTCGGTTGTGTTGGTTCTGTGCTTTCAATGCATTGCTTTTTGTGAGAACTTTTAGGAATCGCACATATATTTGGATGCTTTTGAGTTCACTGTTCACTTACTACTGAAGGCAATACCAATTTATTCCTCTATTCAGGCATCCGTTCAGGTATGGAGCAGTCAGTGAGGCCGAGCCTACAGCTTGTGTTGAGTTGTTCTGCTAGGATACCAGTTTCAATACAATCCCAGGTATAAGGCTTACAGAATGTGTTACAGCGCTCACAACAGTCCATTACTTTGGAACCGCCCGTCAGTCACGACTCGATGCAAAGTGAAAACAAAGGACGTCCCTAAGTGTCCAACAAATCGAATTTCCGATCGAATCGCTGCCAACAGATATATAAATATAAGAGAAATATATGAGAGAATCAGTTCATCTAATTATAACAATAAAGTTATTATACATTTCTCATATGAATGACATCACAATTGGTTTGAAAGTCGACAGACTTTCTACTTATTTGATTGATTTAGTATTCTATCCCTCATCTCAAGAAAAATAAAAAATCGCTTTTGTAGTAACATTTTGAATTATGGTCATTCACTTAATTGAAACCTGCAATTTGTGTCAAATAGTTTGCGAGTTCATAGGGCGGAATCACTTCATTTTCTTGCATTAAACACCAAAATTTGCAGTTTTTGTTTGAGTTTTTCGATTCAATTTCATTTGTATTTATTTGAGGAAAATTTGGTTCAAAATAAAACTGAATTACTCTATCATTTTGAAGACAATGCATATATTGTGATAAAAGTTTAATTCATCAGATAAGATGACCTAATCTAAAAATTCATTGCAGAGAGAATTTTTGAATATTTGTTTCCAGATTTGAGAATTATTTTGCAAAACAAACACTTTTTTATATCATTTATATATCTGTGAAAGAATATCATTAGTCTTAATCTTTTGTTTACGGCTGTGCTACCAGTTCTCTCCACCCACATTCAACTAACAAAGGTATCGCTTCCGAGTTTCAGTGGACAGCAATGCAAAGATTGGCCGTCAGTTTTAATTAATGGTCACTGACTTGTGTTAGAACAGCCAGTTTTCCTGTACTCTACCGTTCACTCAAGTGATCTAAAAGTCTGCCACTCATTGTCTTCACTTATTTTTATTCTTTCAACATTTAAATACTTCCTAACCAACCGAACCACTAAACATATGAAAGAAGTGAAGAGCAAACGCATAAAGTCTATGTATGCATTATATTCTGTGCGGCTCCGACTCCGTATATCATATTTAATTTTCGATAAGCAGTTTTGCGTTATTTATGCCTTTCATTCAAACTCCTATTTATCTATACTTTTCAGACATTATTCACAAAATGAAATTTTAGAGCACAAGAGAGAGAGAGAGAGAGAGAGAGAGAGAGAGAGAGAGAAACAGACAGAGAGAGAGAGAGAGAGAGAGAGAGAGAGAGAGGGAGAGGACAGGTATTGGTATTATGTTTTATATTGTATAATAGCATGTATGGGAAAGCTATGGTGGGGTTCCGCATCAAAGCCTCTATTCTGGCTTCTGGCGCTCCTCCACTGCCTAATGCAGTCTTCTTTGCCCACTATATGCATGTCTTAGACTAACTCAAGATTTCTCACACTATTAGTCCATAACAATGATGTGCCGAACAGATGCCTAAACAGATGTTCCTTTTACTCGACGTTGAAAATATAAGTAACAAAAATAAAACTTTAATTTCATAATAAAGTGTAACGAAAGCATAAATGTGAGAAAACTGTATTACAATTCCCCTAAACATGACTTTAGTTTTTGATTTCACTCAATAATTATTATAATTATATAACAGATATGTCTTAACTTTACTTGTTTTTAAGTAAGGCTTAGATCTAACGAATAATCTCTTCGGTTCTGTTATAAAATGCAAAAAAATGAGTTTCCAGTAGAGAAAGTTTATTTTGAATGAGATATGTCAGGACAGGACAGCTTTGTTTCATCATTTGATTTCCATTGCAATTGTGTTCCTAATGCTGTGAATACCTATGAATACAATTGCTGTCATTTCCTGCAAATAAACTTTCATTTAATGCAGGAATTGTCGCTCTTTTGTAGTCCAAACATTCAGACATTGCTTTATTCAAAACAGAATCAAAATATTTCGCTTCACTTATGACAGCCTTTTGACCAAATCTTAGAGAATATTCATTTGATTTTCATTCACCGATTGAAAGAGTTTTTCATTTTTTCAATTAACGACAATTCATTGCATCGAATAAATTTGAATTCAATGTCAAAAAAAGTACAATTAAATTAGACTCTATTGTAGCTGAATATTGTAATCAACAAATTATAGAATAGGAAAAGAATATTAGCGTAAAAATCTTCGAAAACCTGTTCCTCGGTATTAATTAACATAAAATAAAGATATATTTTGTTGAATGAAAAAAAGGAATTTTTATGAAAATTATTAAATTATTTTAATGACTTATTTCTTGTTATTTTGCAATTATTTTTATGAAATCTGGATTTGGATTTTCTCTTATAAATGATTAAAAACTTAATTCACATTATTTTTGAATTTCAGAGGAGCAGTGGATTCCATATAGGATGCCGGTGTCGATACAATAGCTAGGGAACAACAGCTACCAAAATATAATCATTAAACTAACCAATATTAGAGCTACTGGCAGGCAGTGCACTTGACCTTACCCAATTATATTTTAGGAAAAATCTAAATGTAAACAGAATTTTGAGATAATATCTTCTCATGACTTAAGTTATTCTTTAATTATTCAAACTTTGATTGAAATGATTGCGAAAATTGAGATATATTTTTACAAATCTATTTGCCATCATTTCCACTGTTTTTAGTGCTAAGAACTAACTTTTGAATTTTCAAAATTAATAGACGGAATAACTTCAACATTGGCTGAGAAATATGTCAACAAATATATGACCGCAAAAACTGACGACGAAATTAAGGCTTTAAATGTGAGAATTGATTTTAAAACTCAACGCTAAACTATTTTCATTTTTTTTGCGGAGAATTTGATTTTATACTCAAATTGATTGGTTTTATGTCTAAATTTATTTATTTTTATAAACTTAGACAAAAAGAGAAAATTATTTTCATTATTTTTGTGATTCATTTAAACGATAATTTGAAGAAATTTAGATAAAAAAGAATTTGAAAACTTTTTTAACGAATAGATATTTTTTAAATAAGAAATAAAAAATAATATTATATTTAGCCATTGAACTGAAACTATTGAATTGAATTGAAACTATTGAATTGAACAATATCAAATATCAAATAATGAATGAATTGTATGCCTTTTGTTGGTCTCGTTTCTACTTATTTAATCATTTTTTCAGTTTCTTCGTCAACACAATAGAGAGGCTTCACATCAATGCTATTATACTGTTGTCAGTGAATGGAATTATGCAACGAATATAACGCAAGAGAACAGACATAAACTCGTAAGACATTAATCTATTGAGTCTTGGAAATATTTATCAAAAACCTTTTGGCTTCTAATTATTAAAATAAGTCTTTTCTACACGACTTCTGATAATAATTTTTAATCCCATTTCATTTAATCGCTATAAAAGTTATTTCAACAATAAAATGACAAAATATGCTGGAATAAGGGATGGCCCACAGGGGGTATAAATCAATTAATTCGAATAATTCTTAAGAGAATCTCACAATTATAGAAAATTTTCGATAAACAAAAATAGGAAACATAATAACTCGGATTGATCGATAATGAACTGACACTGATTCTTCCTGTACTGAGATTTCTTTTTATAGTAGCAGTTCAATCAAAATGATTGACCATCATAGATTCAATTAGAGTGTGAAGCTAAATGAGTTTGGTTTATCTCTTGGTTTAATTAATTTTCATATTTATTTTCCCAAATGAATGAATAAATGAAAAACAAAATCTATTCAATCAGTACGTACTGTACGCAAGAATTATGTCAATGAAGTTTTATCGGCATGGGAATACTCTATCTAGGCAAAGTTCATTAATTGTCATTTACATGAATTTATACTAATGTGAAAAAAGCAAAACCTATTTGATTATCAAAAATCATTTTCAGGTGAAAGCGACCCAAAAATTTAATGATTTCCAAAGACATCAATCAGTTTTGGCCAAACAATTAAACTGGACACAATTTGACAACTATGTTCAGAGACAGCTGAAGAAGATTGCATTTATTGGTACTGCAGTCCTGGAAGGCGAGGACGGACTTATGGTATGGCAATTGTACATTCATAACCATAACCATAACCATAAAGTAATTGCAAATTATTATCATTCAGTTCACTAAAGTTTTGAATGAAATGCAAACGATTTTTAGTACATCTCAGGTATGCATCGCAGACAAATGTTCATTGCAACTGGATCCTGGTATGCATAGCATAACTTATGCTATCCGTCCTCTTTAATCAGTGACTTTAACTGAACAATTAAATTCACTTTAGATTTGACTGAAATAATGGCCACTTCTGACAATTACTCTCTACTATTGGAAGTGTGGGTCAAATGGAGAGACGCTTCGGGTAAACAAATGAGAGATAAATTCATCACATACTATACTCTGGGTAATAAGGCAGCACAACTTATCAATTTGCCCAATCAAAGTATATAACAAAATAGATTTTGTTAAATGTTTTGATTTGAATGAAAATATTCATCAAAGAGTTCGAAACACTTTTGGATTTATGGCTCTTTCAATGGGAAACGCCTGACATTAGACAACAAATGACAAAATTATTGAAACAATTGCTGCCATTGTATCGAAGACTTCACGCATTCGTTAGAATCAAATTAAACGATGCATTGCCGGGAAAAATGCCAAAAGACAAGACTATTCCCGCACATCTGTTGGGCAATATGTGGGCTCAACAATGGACTCATGTCATGAAATCGGTGAAAGGCGTCGATCCTTATCCGCAAATGCAAACAATCGATGTGACACAAGCTCTGAGAGACAAGGTAAATTAGTTATGCTTTCAATCTCCTAGAATTCAAAAAAATAAAACTCTGAACAGAAGTATAATTCGCAAAAAATGTACGAATCGGCCGAAAAATTCTTTACTGAATTGGGTCTGGACAGAATGACTGACAAATTTTGGCAAAATTCAATCTTTGAAAGGCCTAAAGACAACAGAGATATTGTTTGGTAATTAACATTATTTACATAACATTACAAACAAAAACGTATATCTATTTGACTAAGAATTTCAATTGTCTTCTAATTAAATATTTCAACCGTTTTGAGGCGTTTTCAAAGGAGAAATCAGTTCTTCATTTTTTACATTTGATTAATTAAAACCTCAGTTATTGTTAAATAGTTATGCTTTGAATGCACCCAAAAAGCAGTCATTTATTTATTAATAAGAATTCATTAATTAAGGCATTCAGTCGACAATTATTTGTAAGAAAAGGGAAAACAATTAACAAATTTGCATATTTTTAGCGGAAAAATAGTTTTCATTAAATATAAAATTAAATATTTTAAGAAAAAGTACTCTTAATTGGACTCAAGGAATCAATTATCAAGCAAAAGTAAGTTGAAAAGAAAAGGTATTTAAGAATTTCAAACAAAGAAGTCGAGATATATTTTTTTGACCGGAAAAGTTGAAACAGTATTTGTTTTCTCAACGATAAACAAACAAAAAGTTTTTTAAAAATAATTTTTGTAATTGTGGTAAACTCATGGGGCAGTCACGCGTCAGCATGGGATTTCTTCACTGGAGACGACTTCAGGTCTGCTTTTGATTTGCTTTAAATTATTGCTTTGATGGCAACCTATTCGTGTCGCACAGAATAAAACAGTGCAGTCAAGTGAATATGGAGAGCTTCATAAAAGCTCACCACGAAATGGGTCACATCCAGTATTACATGCAATACAAGCAGCAACCGATGCCTTTTCGTGAAGGCGCTAATCCAGGTCAGTCAGCTGTCGCAATGAAAGCATACTTTTCATAATTGAGAAACTCGTTGAATTTTGACCAGGGTTTCATGAAGCCATCGGAGATCTCTTATCACTGTCAGTGTCCACTCCCAAACACCTCAACAGATTAGGACTTCTGGAGTTGAATGAATCGATTGATATGAATAAAATCAATTTGAAGTTTCAGTTGAGAACGGCTTTCGATAAACTAGTTTTACTCCCCTTTGCGTATATCATCGATAAGTGGCGCTCAGATATCTTCTCTGGCAAAGTTTCACCTGCGAATATGAATCGACACTGGTGGCAACTAAGAGGTCAGTACCAAGGCATTTCACCACCAGTGAAAAGAAGCGAACAAGATTTTGACCCCGGAGCCAAATATCATATAGCAAATAGTGTTGAATATATGAGGTATTGATCGACAAAACAATAACCAAAACTCTAAAATAATATTAAAAAAAGAGTTCAAGTTTTGAAAAGTCGCGCAAAATATCGGAAAACTATTCAACTCTTAAGGGAATAAATTTATCGTTTGACAGGTATTTCGTGTCTAATATTCTTCAGTTTCAAATTCATAAAGCAATTTGTGGTTCGGCACAAAAAGACGTTCCACTCTATGAGTGCGACATCGAAGGCAACAAAAGGGCCGGAAATAGATTGAGGCATAAATGCATTTCCAAACATTTTGATCTTTTACTTACAATTAAGTGAATACCAGGCAATTCTTAGAGAAAGGCTCTTCAGAAGAATGGCCTCAACTATTGGAACGACTGACAGGTGACAAAGAGCTGAGTGTTAAGCCATTGCTCGAATATTTCAAACCATTGCAAGACTTTTTAGACCAACAATTAGAAGGGGAGGAAATCGGTTGGAATTATACGGGTATTCATGAATTAGATGATTAACTTTTTTTAACAATAATTCAAACATAATATTATAATAAATATTCATTTTTATTGAATTAATCGATAATTTATGCAAATTGTTTCAGTTGACGATTATTTTGATTCAACCGTAACTTCCAATCCAGGGTTCAATCCAATGACTCTCATTATTCTCATACTTTTAGTTATTTTTATCTCACTTTTTCTCACCCGAAGAAAAATTAATGAAAATTACAAAAGTTTTTGAATCATCTTTTGAGACATCATTTTTCAAAATAATAATTTATTCGATGCAAATAATTTACAAATTTTAAATTATTATTATTATTATTATTAAGAATTATTATTATGGCATTGTTTTCAAAAATTCCAGTCTATTATTGTTTTTGTCTTCGATCATTTGAAATGAGAGCAGTTCCTTACAGTATATGTTTCACAAGAATTAAGAGAAGAACTTCTAAAAGAATAAAAAATGAAAAAATGGGTCAAAATTGAAAACTTATTTTGTAATTCTTAAGGAATGACATTCAGTTCATTCATTCATTTTTTTCATTTAACACATAATTTTAAATAAAAGCATTTGATGTGAGAGTCAATACTTGAAATAATTTGCATTCAATTAATTAATGCAAAGCAAACATTGTTTGCATTGAATGAGATGTTCACACGATTTGAGTGCCAAACAGTCGGTCATGAATTGGAACAGTATTTCTAGAATTTGTTCCTTCGATTGACTAATTCGTAAAAATTTATCTCATGTTTAAAGTTAATGAAGCGCTTAATGTTATTCTCATATAATATGTGTCAGAAGATTATTTAGATTTGGATAATCACACAATTAAGTGAAGGCGCTCTTCAGGCTCCGCCTTATCTCCCATAGAATCGCTTCGAGAAAATATTAAGAATACTTTTAAAAAAACAAATTATCAAATATTTACTCTAAATTATAGCTTTGAATCATAAAAATCCATTTAAATAAACATTAAAATAGATTTATTGAAATATTTTTTTAAATTCATATTCTTTTTTTCTTTTCTTTATTGTAAAAAAATAATAAAAACACATTTAATAGAAAACAATTAGAATCTATGACATTTAGTTATACATTAAGTTAATTACATTTAATTCTGTTATAAACTTCACTATAATTATGGCTTTTTATTGAATTTCAATTTAAATTTTCACCTTTGCATTCAATTTCTGATTGTTTTACTCTTTGAAGTCGAGAATATGAGCGAAGGTTTAAATTATATGATTTCATAATAAATGGGAATATTTTCAAATATTTTCATTTGAATGCAACAATAATTCCCAAAATTATAATACGATTTCATTAACGTTAAGCACAAGTGAAAGTCAAGAGAAGTTAATTCAAAGTCTGGGCCCAAAGTGTGGGAAACATTTAATTTCAAATTTTCCTCAATCTATTCAACACTTATAAAGAGTAAAAACTATTATTGTTATAACGAATAAATTATAAACGATTCAAATGAGTTCCCATTCATCTGAATATAATTTGATATAAATAACTAAAAGGTGTTCCAAAATCATTAAAATCATTAAATTAATTGAACTAAAGTGAGACATTCATAAAAAAAATGTTGGCCTCTCTATAATGGCAGAACTTGGTGAAGGTAAAAAGTGAGATTTAAAAATTGAACATCTACAATTTTCAAGATATTTGATTTTTATTCTTCTAAAACTCATTCGCTTTTAGAATTTTTCCATCATTTGGTAAAATGAGATCAAACATCAATTGTCACTCAAAGCTGTCTTAATTTTGCCCCATTGTACATTATATTTAGTACTTTAGAGACAAAAGTTTCATTTGTATGGCAACTATCAATTATAACACATTTGTTTCAATCGAATAAAAAACGAATAGTTGTCTGTATTTACTATTGCTCTTGTTCAATTATAGACAGTGCTGTCTGTTTTGAAAAAGTTCCCGATTTGTCAAAAACTGCCGCAAAATATTGAAAACGAATTAAAAATATTTAATGTAATCAATAATTTTGAAAATCATATCATATTTTGTGTGCGGATTGACGACAATGTCTTTGAATTCTGTGATAATCACTACATTTAGGACTCAACCAACAGGTAATGGCTACACACTTATCAAGCAATTGTGTGGAAACGGTGTCGAAAATTTCTTTGACAATATTTTCTAGAACTAATCAAGATAAAGTGTTTGCCTGAGCAATTAATAAGTCTAATAACTCAAACACGGATAAGACAGAGGAAAGGCTATAAATTTCACACACCTATAAACCGCCAGAAATCGACTATTTCAACGATGAAACTGTTGTCGATATGAGTTGCGCTCATAATGATTGTTTAGCGCTGTCTAACAAACGAGTCGTCTACCAGTGGGACAATAATTACCTTGGTCAGACATAATTCGAGCCTAAATTTTTGATCTCGATCAAACAAAAGGCAAATCAATCTATGCATTTAATAATAGATTATTTGCCCTCATGGTTGACGGTCTGGTGTATGGGTGGGGTCATAATGAAAAAGGTATTATTGGCATAAATAGGCAAGATACTATCAAAATGATTGATATAAATGATGTGATCTAGATTGTTTCCACTCATTCTTAAACTTATTATCTTCAAAATGATGGAAATATTATCGAAAACTATAACAATAAACTGAATAAAATCGATTGAGAAGTAAAGTTACTCGATATTCATCGCAATCCAAACAATGATCAATTGATCGGTCAGTCAGGAGACACTGTTTTGGAATATCACGGAAATGTTTGGAATGAAGTGAATGCCCTTGCCACTTTCGACTATTTTGCTCGAATCATAAGTCAACCAACAGATCGATCGAATATACACATAACAGGCGATAGATTTATTGGATTCAATCAAATTGAATGAAAAGTTCAAAACTTCATGAATTGAGGGCAAAGAATTGGCTTACATTCAAATGGCATATTACCCTGGTCACTTAAGAACAATTATCGACACCAAATCGCAAATATTTCCAGGAAGATAAAAAAAAGCCTTTGTTTGTTTAGAATATCATTTTTTGGTGCAAACTATTGCGAGAACTGACACAATGTCTTAATTGCAGATTTGCATTAATCACAGAGATTTCAAACCTTCAAATGTTTTGATATCCGATGGAATTGACGGACAATTTCTGAAAATTTGTGATTTTAGATTGTTCAGGTCGCTTTAAAATTCAAGTTGTGATACGGTTGGTCCAGGCAGTTTTTAACACAGAGCAACTGATGTGGGAAATAAACGCTATAATCTGATGGTTTATGTCTACTGTGATTTGTTTGATATCCAAAATAGATCTGAGCGTAAGTTATTGCAATTGAGTTCAATTTATTTGATCAACAAAATATCTTATTCCTAATGGAATGATTAGGGTAAAATAAGCTAACAGTTAATTGCAACTTATTCAATTTATTTTAGTTTGTGATCATCAGAGAAATACTCGAAATGTGATCTAGACCAAAATTCACAGCTTTGACCAAAATATTAAAATGACTGAAACCCAATACATAAAGAGACCGAACTGTAAGGAAGTATTGTCTCAAATGAATAACTGGTCTATTGATCCGAATTGTGTCAGAACTTCGGAAAACTTAAGCGAATCAATGACTTCAATGAAGAAAAGTCAGAATAAAATTTTCTTAGACTTTCTTAACACAAAGTTCAACAAAAATAATTGAAAATTAATTTTTTTACTTTCTATTAATAAGCAGTTATTTTGAATGAATTAAAAACTATTGAAAACTAATTTGAAATTTAAATCAAATGTATTCATTAAAACATTTGAAATAATTGCTAATATAATTCAAAATTTATGATTTCCTAATGAATGGGAGAAAAAGATAAAAATATTCATCGTATGAACGCAACAATAATTTTCAAAATTATGATTTCATTAACGTTAAGCACAAGTGAAAGTCAAGAAATGTAATTTCAAAGTCTGAGCCCTAAGTGTGGGAAACATTTAATTTCAAATTTTCCTCAATCTCTGCAACACTTTTATAAACTATTATTGTTTTGAAGAATAAATTATTAACGACTGAAAAGAGTTACTAATCGAGTGAATATAATTTGGTACAAATTATATTCAGTAGAGAATTAGAGTGTTGTCCCAAATGTTGTCCCAAATTGTTTAATAAAAAATATCAGAATTTAATTTAAAAGTCGAATAATTCTATGATTTATCATATTTTCAATCGTTTACTCAGATTTTCTTTTTTAAATTATAACTAATTTCTATTCAATTTGATTGCATTAAGTGTTTTGTTTCAATCATTTCAATCGCAATACACTTAAAACACATTAAAATCCATTAAAAATAAATAACTTTCAACGATTCAGTAAAAAGGAATAAATCAAATGAGCAGAATCAATTATAATCAATTTTCTTCGATTTAACGATACAAATATTTGTTCAAATTGATTATAGCTTCCTGATAACTGACATTAAGAGGTCCGGTATATGCAGTGGTTTAAGTATTCAATTGATCTCAGAGCTTGAGTCGAGGGATGGGCAGCGAATTCGACCCGAATAGTCTGGTTTTGCTGTTTTTGGTGCGAAATCTGCTATATAGTGATTTATATTAACTGAACATTTCGTGGAATTTCTTGTGTTTTTTCAAAAAGATAATCAATATTGTCTTGGTCATCAATTAATGATAGAAAATAATTAATAAATATCATAACTCTTTTCAAGTGATTCAATCAATTGAAAGAATATCTGAAAGAAGTCAACAAAACTATTTGTTTCTATGAAAAAATATAAGTCTATTGAAAAGTTCTAAAATTAAATCTTGGTTTGAAAGACAAGCGATAAATGAATTCCTTTAACAATACAAGTGTTGAACTCTTTTCAATGATTTGAATCATTGACTCTATTAATAAATTCAAAGTATGTTTTAAATTGAAGTTAAAATTCAAATTGAATTAACTATAATCTGGACCATTTTGTTTGTTAATGGCCTTTTGAATGCATGACTTCTTAAATCGAATTTAAATAGAATTTGATATCGAAAACCAAATATAATTTAATCTTATTTTTTAAAAACTAATTTAATTTTGAAATTTGTTCAGAGCTTCTGATAATAAACTATTGAAAACCATTGAGAGTTCAAAAGCTTTAATTTATTTTATTAGTCATTTAACTTCTAGCAACATTTGAATGCTTCAAAACCAGTTCATTATATTCTTTGTTAATCAACAGTGAACTCAAATTTTCTTAATTATCAACAAAAGTATTCCACTCTTTGTTTAATTGAAAAATATTAACAATTGTTCGAAACTTTCCTCTATTTATACTAACATTGAGTAAAGAAATATTGAAATAAATAATTTTTGAGCACTTATTCAGACAAAAAGCATTTATTTTAGGTTTGAATTGAAGCCAACTCTCAAGTAATTAAGTAATTGTTTGATACGAATATTTTGCAATTGAGTTAACAAAACCATTAATAAAATTTCTATTGAATAACAATTTGTTTTTTATTTGAAAAAATTGAGTCTTTTGTCCCCAAAATCAGATTCTGTTAATCATTTGAACCATTTTTTGGAGTTTTTCTTCGTTGCGAATAATGTTTGCTTTCGTGAAACTTATTTTTTCCATTTGTTCCGCAATATTATTGTCCAAAACATTGAGTTCTTCCCTAAAGGGCTCCAGTTCTGCAAAAGTACTGTTTCGTGATTTTTCCAATGATTGCACATTCCGTTTGTACTCTTCCCGCCATAACTTCAATTCAGATAACATGGAATCAATGTCTTCCTGGAGATAATCTAATACTTTGCCCAATGGATTAGCCGTTTGACTCAAAGATTGGATGGTTTGCCGCAATTTCTCGATATCTCTATTTGTCTGTCGGATTGGCTTTTTATCATCGTTTGGCACATCTGATGATTGATTGCCTTCCAGTTCTTTCTTAGTTTCAACCAATTGCTTAACTAAACTGCCTTTTTGTTCAGTAATGCCATCAAATTCTAATCGCTCAGTCGATTGCAAGTCATCAGTCTTGACGTCATTCGTCACAATAAAGTCCTGGTCCTCTTCATTAGTCAAGTTCTCGGTTATCAAGTTCTCGACGGGCTTTGAGTTAAGCAAGCGTAGTTTCTCTTCCAGTTGCGTCTCAACCATCTTATTGTCTTCATTTGTTTTTGGTATGACTCGAGGGGGAGCTGGACGTGAACTACTCGGACGTGCAGTTCTATCGTGACGAGTCGGCGGACGGACAGAACGATTTATTTCAGTCACTGCAAAATCAATTTTAATCAATAAATTGTGATTGCTCATTGAAAACCTTTTTGTTGCAGTGAATGATCATGCTCAATGCCTATTTGCTCATTATATGTCTTTCTTTGTCGTGAATTTCTCAAAATTATAGTCTTTGAGAACAAGTGTTTGATTCAAGTATTTCGTTAAACATTAGTTTTGATCGAATGACACACTGTTTGCCGTTTTTTCAAATCAAACAACGATTTGTAAAAAACATCAAAAGAATTATTACCTGAGTTTTGAGTTATATTCGGAGGTAATGTCGGTTTGGCTCCTGTTTTGGGTCTGACTGTCTTCGTTTGATCTGTTTCTGGCTTTTGCGTAATCACTTGATCATTGTTTGTGATGTCATTAGGCTTTAGGTCCGTCTCTTTGTGCACATATTGATCATTAGTGTCCTCATCTCTAATATCACTTTTGGGAGAGTTGTCTGAGGCTGAGCCCGGTTTCGATGCATTTCCGTTCATTGCGTTCACAACATTTGCGGGCAATTCTTGTTTTGATTGTTCGACTGAATGCTGTTCCTCATTGTTAGTCGACAGAAGAGGCGAAGCCCTCTCTTTCGCCTCAATTACTTCTTTTGATTCTTTGGTTTCTTTGATTTGAATGTTTTGCTTGGATTTCATTTCATTTGTTTCTTTCGTTTCTTTTTTTGTTTTCATATTCTTATTGTTAGAAGTTTTTGTGCTTTCATTCAAAGCTTTCTTTTTATTATTATTACTATTAGTAGTACTGCTCTTTTTAGTTGGCTTTTCTCCGCTCAGCACTCGTTTGACGGCATCGTTCGAAGACTTCTTATCGATGACGGCTTTAGCCATAATCTGTAGCCATTCGTTTGTTTTGTCAGATTCGAGTCCGGCGACGATTTTTGATGGCTTTACGTTTAAAACATCTCCGATTACAATACCTGTTCACAAAAAAAGTAAAGGAATTGCAATTTTTTTCACTAAAATTTAATTGCATTTGAAGTGAAAATGGTTTGAATTGAATGAGAAATTCTGCGATTCATTTGAATTTATATTAATATCGTGTCTTAAAAATAAAATTAATAAAAGCAAAAACTCATTGAATTAATTGATATTTGAAAGGCATTACGAAAAATGCAGCACTTCTTAAGCTAAGGGAAGACTACAAACCGGTTGCGTCAATAGCTTTCTGCAAGAATAGAATTTTCGCGTCCTTTTCCTTTACATTCTCGGCAACCATTTCATTGTCTTTATATAGATCTTCAAGGAATCCGTGAGTTTTGATAATCTATTGGTTCAGACAAAAACAATTTAACTCTTCGATTAGATTCGGCACAGAATAAGAGTGATTTGACTCACACTTATGATCAGGTCGTGAAGGAATCTAAAGGGAGGCCTTTTCAACAATTTGTCGGTTATCACTGGCTTTTTGACAATTTTGCTCAACAATTCCTGACTTGTCTTAACAATCTTCGGGTCTATTTCTGAAGCCATCACTTATTATGTTATTTGCTATTAATTTCAATAAAAAGTTTGTTTTCCATTCAATTGTGTTGCTATGCGTTACACAACGTATTAGTCTTTATATTCAATCAATAAAATTATTTATTTTTAAATGTCATAAACTTATCGATAGTTTTATTAATCTTTTGTAAAATAATTGCAAAAAAAACTTTTTTCATCAATCGATAAGTTTTCTGAAATAAATCCTTTTGAGATCAGAATCGGTTCTTCACTTCTAAGCCTTAAAAGTTCAATGAATTCGAGAAACGAATTGCTTTGCATTCAATCAAAAAGCATCCAATTCTTGGCTAAAAATTATTACAATAAAGTGTATGCCATCTATCGATTCAAATTGTTTCTAAACCCATATTAATGTAAACTTATAGTCGAAGTCACATAAAATACTGCTCTTTTAAAATCAAATGAATGAAATGTTTGTCTAATTTTAAATATACGCGACTATAAAAAATGTTAGGATTTTGGCGATACTTGAAATTCAATACAAATGCCATAAAAGGATGAGAAAACAAATGCTAACAAAAGTTAATTTCATTTTTTTGTTAAATTAATTGAATTGAATAACAATCAAAGAAATGCCGGAAATTCAAGAGTTGGATGAAAACGAGTCTAAAGTGTTGTCATTCAAAGAAGAGGGCAATAAATTTGTGAAAAGTGGACAACATTTGAATGCAATCGAAGAATATTTAAAAGCTTTGGATTTATTGAACACTAAATGTCTTAATAATAAGACAAACGAAACAAATCGACTAAATCTCTACAAAAACTTGAGTTTAGCGTATCTTAAGCTCGAAGACTATGAGAATGCCATCAATTATGCGACAAAAGCTTTGGAAATATGTCCCTCCGATGTGAAGACACTATTGAGGAGATGTTCAGCTCTGGAAGCGATTGACAGATATTCTGAAGCCTTCAAAGATGCGCTCAATGTTCAGAATTTGGAACCAAACAACACATCCATTCAGTCGGTTCTCAGAAGACTTAATGTCAGAGTCCAAGAGCTCGCGAAACAGAATTCGAGTACTTCTGTAAGAATGACCCAAATGTTGAACTATTTGTCTGATGAGAGTCTCGACACTCAAAAGAGGTTACAATCGGCCAATAATTTACTGGTTTTGGTTCGAGAAAAGGCCGCAAAGAAACTGTTTATTGAAATGAATGGTTTGAATGTTTTGCTGAAAATTCTTAAATCAAAGTGCGATCCAGAGATCAAATTGTCTTCAATCAGAGCTCTGACAGAATTGGCCACCAATTCAACTGAAAGTGTGTTAGAGATACTCAAAGTCATAGAAATCGATTTTTTGATTCAATTTTTGAGCGAATTGTTTGACGAACAGAACATAACTGCCATTCAATACAGTATTCAGACATTAATCGAATCGTTGTCTGGTTTTTGTGCCAAAGAAGAAAAGAAACCAAATGAGGAACTTATGAAGAGAAATGGGGATCAAATCAATTGTGTAATGAATACACTCGTGAAGCGATGCACCCAAAGAATGATGAGTGGTTTGAGTCGAGACTCCATTCTTGAGCTGTTGATAACTAACGTTGATTACAATGCCTTGAATTGGGGCCGAAAACTCGTCGAAATGGATGGACTCTGGAATCTGTTAGAAATCGCATCAGAACTCGAAGAAGTGAGATATGAGAGCGGAATGAATATAACAGCCAACACCCGAACCCATGTGTCTCTTCTATTGGATAGAGTATACCTGTGCAGCGATAATGATAAGGCGCGTGAAGTTTATCGCGAAAAAGTCATTCAATTCATTAACTCTAAATTAAGAGGACCTGACATCGAAGACAAAGTGAGGGCCACAGCAGCCATCACTGCTTTATTGATGGGACCGCTTGATGTGGGCAACCATTGTTTGGCACAAACTGGAGTCATGGAAATGATGTTAGTTATGGCCGGTTCTGATGACGCCATTCAACAATGTGTGGCCGCAGAGGCCATCATTGCCGCGGCCTCTAAGAAAGACAAGTGTACGAGTCTGGCCAAAATGGGTGCCGGTATTCTCAAAAACCTTTACAAATCATCAGACGATCGCATTCGAGTCCGTGCTTTAGTAGGTTTGTGTAAATTAGGTTCAGTCGGTGGAACAGATGCATCCGTTCGCACTTTCGCCGACGGATCGACATCTAAGCTCTCGAAAGCCTGCAGACAGTTCTTAATTAATCCATCGAAGGATAAAGATATCAAGAAATGGTCGGCCGAAGGATTAGCTTATTTGACACTCGACGCAGACATTAAAGAAGAGTTAGTTGAGGACAAATTGGCCGTCACTGCTCTCATTGAGTTGGCCCGAAATGGAGACTTGTCTGTGCTGTTCGGTGTCGTCACCACTTTTGTTAATTTAACCAATAGTTATGA
This sequence comes from Edwardzetes edwardsi, assembly GCA_034693445.1. Taxonomy (NCBI): domain Eukaryota; kingdom Metazoa; phylum Arthropoda; class Arachnida; order Sarcoptiformes; family Ceratozetidae; genus Edwardzetes; species Edwardzetes edwardsi. The sequence continues at coordinate 3,531 of JAQFXL010000170.1, read as the reverse complement.
AAAACAAGAAGTAATTCCCGAATTGATAGAATTGGCCAAATTTGCTAAACAACACGTACCCGAAGACCATCCGAAAGACGGTCAGGAATTCACTGCAAAAAGGTGTCGACTCCTTTGCGAATTGCAAGTGGTGTCAGCTCTGGTAGCTTTGACTAAATCCCAGAGTAAAACGAGTCGCGAAATGATTTCCCGAGTCTTCAACGCTATTTGCGAACTTCAAGACTGTCGAGGAATTGTTGTACAACAGGGAGGGGTTAGAGCTCTACTTAAGTTAGCGCTTGAAAACAATACTCTGAATGGTAAAAACCTGGCCTCTCAGGCATTGGCCAGAATTGGGATTACGATCAACCCTGAAGTTGCATTTCCCGGCCAGCGTTGTGTTGAAGTAGTCCGACCCCTAATCAATATACTACATCCCGATTGCAGTGGTTTACAAAACTTCGAGGCATTGATGGCTTTAACTAATTTAGCCCAGGTCAGTCCCAGTGTCCGTTCAGCAATGTTTAAAGACCACGGATTCTCGCGGATCGAGAACTATCTCTATGAAGACCACGAAATGTTGAAACGCGCCGCCACTCAGTGTTTGGCAAATTTGATCACTTGTGAGGATGCGGTCAGAATATATGAGGGCGAAAACGATAGAGTCAAGTATTTAGTTATTCTATGCGAAGACGAGGACTTGGAAACAGCGAGGGCTGCTTCCGGTGCGTTAGCGATGTTGACGTCTATTAGTAAAAAGGCCTGTCATAAAGTCTATGAACCCAAGTGTTGGCGACAATGTCTCATACAACTGGTCTCCAGTAAGGACTCAGATCTTCAACACAGAGGCGTTTGTATTGCATATAATCTGATTGATTGCGGAGAAGATATCGCAGAAAAAATTATTGAAACAGAAATTCTTGAGCTTCTTATGGCTATAACTCGACCAGAAGTGGACGATATTAATGAAAAAGTCAAAGATATTGCGCGTAAAGCTCTTCAAAGGGCCGAAGAACACAAACTCATCAAAAATGTGGAGAACTTACAAACAGAGGAAAACTAAAATGACTTTCAATTAATTTAAAATTTATTTATTACTTTGTTTTCAGTTTTTTCCGATAAGTTTTCGACTTTTTTAGAATTTTTATTCGATTTTAGTCTCAATAAAACAAATATTTTAAAGATGAGTCATATCTAAGAAAATTGCTTCCATTAACTCCAAAACGTCGATTGAAGACTGAATATCTTCTTCGTAATAATTGCATCCATCGGTTAATTAGCAGTATATTAATCAAAACAGTATTGAATTTTTAAAAGACAATAATTTTTATTTACTATTTAAGTCCAAAATGTCTTTAATGTCAAAATTCTTTTGCAAATTTGAATAAAAAAAACTTAATTTAATGGAAAAATATAAATGTTTTCACTCATATCTATTGTAAGCGAGGTTTTGGTCTTCAAATAAATTCTACTCATTATTCTATGCTCACAATCCCAAGAAATACTAATCTATTCATAGAAAATCACCATATCCAATTTCTTTGTTATATTAGTGGAAGAGGCAGAGGCACCGGTAGAAGCAGAGCGCAGAATAGAGTGGCGCCTATAAAATATTCTGTTCGTGATTTTAAGGAAAATTTTGTTTCGAATCCAACTAACAATAAATTGAAACATTTGTTTGCCGTTTAATTATTAAAATTAGAGTAAAAATATGTTATCGATTCATAATTTTAAGCAACAGTTTTAATACATTGCATATATCAATATAGGCTTTGAATTGAAAGGCAATTTGTAAGTTTGAAGTTCGAACCCTTAAACATAATATACCATTTGTCAAATTTATTTAACCCATATACAGTATTTTACCTTCTACTAAGTAGATTTAGCATGAAATATAATCTTGGAATTAAACACGCAGGTTTTTCTTTATCTGTTTACACAAATATCAGAGGAAATATAGAAATTTATTAAAATAGAGAATCAATTAAATGATTAACAAATATTTGATTTAAAGATTTATTTATTGAAAAGTAATGAACTTGTTTATTTAAGAAGTGACTTTTAAAAATCGTGTCATTGATATAAAAATTAGGAACGGGTCACAAAAGCACTAGAAGTCTATCGATTGGAAGATTTACTTTTCAAGCAATTAATTATTGGATTGGTTTTTCATTTGTTCAAAACTCTGAGAATCTTTTGATTCAAGTCTTTATTGAATGAATCAATAATTGATTTCAATGACGAAATTCTATTCAAATCAGACAATACAAAGATTTCCCAGAATTGCAAGAATAGACAGCAAACGAATAACTTTTATTAAGAATTTCCACAAAGTTTCAAATCTTTCGTTTACTTATTTGAAAGATAAGTGCATACAGTTTTCAAAGACGAGTCTCAATGAAATTGACCCAAAAAGTGACCCAAACTTCACAATAATTGTTTGATTGCTTTGAATCGGTTTATAAATAGATTTGAGGTCAGTCTATGATAATAAAAGTTGTCGCAACCCATGAGCAACAAACTTATATAAAGACAACTTTCACTTTCAGTTTTCATTCGTAACACAACATTGAAGAAGAAATGATTTCCAAGTGTTTGAGCGGTAAGAATGAGAACAGAATATCTTAGAATAACTCAAATTCTAATAAAATATTTGTTTAGTTCTTTTGTTGGTCAGTGCCATCAGTTGTGGGAAACACGGTCTACGCTCAGGTCTGCAGATTCAACAACGCACAGAATCAGTCATCGGTTCACAGATTCCGATCGGTTCAACAGGACATGTATCACAATTACCTGCAATTCAACCGATTGAGAGAAGCGTAGGAATCCCATCGACTATTGGATCGTCGCTATCCGTCACTGACTTTCAAGTCCCGCAAACGATTCCACAATATTTGCTGAGTCTTCCCCGCACTGTAAACTTCGAAATACCCCAATCCATTCCTGTCCAGTTGTTGAGATTGTCAGCACCAGGAACAGTCGTCGAGTCGTTTGTCGTTCAACCGTTGCCATCACTATCGCGATCACCTTTTGTATCTCCCGCTCAAAAGGTTCGCTCCCATCCAACTCAAGTGATTACTTCGGTTCCTATTGAGACACCAGTGGTAAGACAAACACCTGAATTATCCCAGAGTTCAGTCATTCCTCAGAGCGCATCCATTCCCCGATTTGAATCAAACGCCTACTCGGGTTCTCAAAGTTTGGGGGCCGACACTCCAAGTACTGGATTTTCAACTCCAGTGAAACCATTGAATTTTACCCCTAACCTCCCAGAAGTCAACGGAAAGCCATCGCAAATAATTGAACCACACATTACACAAACTGTGGAGAGCGGGAGAACCGAACAAATTGCTGAACCTTTACAACAAAGAATCGAAAGCCCAGAAATCAGTCAACCGATCTCTGACTCACGAGAAGCCCTTCCGCAACAAAACCCAATCCAACAGAGAATCGAATCATTGCCTCAACCCCTGACCCAACAGAGAATCGAATCATTGCCTCAACCCCTGACCCAACAGAGAATCGAATCATTGCCTCAACCCCTGACCCAAC
>JAQFXL010000169.1:0-28691 GCA_034693445.1 Edwardzetes edwardsi | reverse complement strand
AAGGGAAATACTTATTGAGATTTGTGATGAGGTTTTCGAGATCTCATACGTCACGAGATTTATATAATGAGATTTAGGATAATCTAATTGGTTTTACTGTAATAAGTGTTTAACTCTTATTCTGATTTAAATTGTATTAATTTATTTGTCGTAAGTGATATTTTATAAAATTTTGATAACTTGTTCATTTATGTCTATCCTCTGTATATATAGCTTTGGTAGTTAAGAGGTGTGGCCGTATGGGGGGAATGAAAGCCTGATTGACATTCAAAAACATAGATAACTCCCTTTTTTGCACTCTCTCTCAAACTCTGTTTACATCACTTGTCTCTCAATTTAAGAGTTTATTATTTGATTTAATTTTGGTTTAAATTATGAGTCAATCTATTGATTGCGAGGATGTGTTGAATGCGCTGAAGAAGACATCAAAAGGTCGCCTCAATTATGACAGACATTGGAAGGAAGAGCGAAGAACTCAAGTGATTAACCATTCATTTGAAATGTTTGACTCAAATCCAGTTTAATTAATAGGAAATCATGAATAACATCAAACTGAAGACATCTTCGCTGACCATAAGTCCCAAATCACTGGAAATTCCTTCAAATGGTATCAATAAAAGCAAAGGTTTCGCAAAATATAAAGTAATCCAAAGTTCGACAAAAGAGATGAAACGACCCGTAAATGACACTCAAAATGAAGACAAAGACAGCGATACCAGAGATAAAAGTGTTGTCAAAAACTCTTTTAATCGACAAAACTCTTTGAACGGTTCGACCAATGATTTTAAGCTAATTGTTTACGAGAAACAAAGACAAGAGAGTGTCGCTGAAGAACTCGATAAAAAGAAACAGTTATTGGAATCAGAGTTCAGGAAATGCGACGAAGAGTTCGACGAAGAAATGAAATTAATTCGACAAAAGTATGTCTTAGAAACCATCAAAAGAATCAATTGTTTTGAAGACGACTACAAAGCACTGAAAGATAGTATTTCGACGAAAAGACTTAATTTAGACGACAACTCAATGAACACTAACTTTAAACTAAAAGAAATCGAAAGCAAACACCAGTTGTTAGTCGAAGAACAGCACCGAAAACAAAACGAAATCAAAAGAAAACATCTTTCGGTGGTTAGGAATGAAGTCGATTCTGTAGTCAAGGGTTGTCTCCAATTGTCTCAGGCTTTGGAAAGCGATGATAAAAATGTTCAGTACTTTCATATACTTAAACAGGATTTGAATTCAATGATGGCTTTACTTCAAAGCATTGATCTTCTTATGAATAAACCCGATTTGAATGACTCCGACCTAACAAACGCTCAAACTTTCAAATTACAAGTGAATCGACTCAAAGAGAAAATGGTGTCAGAAATGAGACAATTGAAACAAAACAATCAAAACACTAATACTTCGCAACCTATTGTTCCCATCATTAAAGTTGATAATTCAATCGCTCAGACATCCAATTCTGTGTCAAAGTTTGTCGACACAAATGCCTTCAAAGACTATTTGAAATTACAGAGGATTTCCAATGATTTTGAGAACTCTTTTCAGAATTTTTTGAACGAAAAAAGTTATAAACAGAAGAAAAACGATTTGCAACTATTCGTGAAAACCACAATCAATTCGATATCCTGTCAATCAGTGGATCACATCAGAGACAAATTGAATCGTTTGACTCAACTGTTTAGTGAAAAGAATGTCGAATACGGCGGTAAACAAATCAAATGCAACTCAAAAGACGGTTCGCTTTCTTTCTGCATAAGTTTGGCCTCAAAAATGTTTATCGTTAGTCATTGAGTCGTGTTTTTAACTTTTGATTGAAATTAACGATTGTTTTATTGTTCAGAGCGTTTGCACCAAACAGAAAGACATCGCACTAACAATGGCTCCAATCGTTGTCCTCTTGTGGTCTCGTTTTCCCACATTTGGTCAGATATTTATGTCACAAATGCAAGACAAGTGTCCATATCTGGTCCCTTATTATCCTGAAAAAGATGCCAACGATAGTGAAAACAATTATCTGATCGCTTGTGGATATACTATAGCCAAAGATGGGACACAAGAATCAGAAGAATCGTTTTTGAATCGAATGCGAGCAATGGTTAAAATCTATGCGGCTATCATTCAGTCCAATATAGAGTCGGGTCATCCGCACAGTTTGAAATATGGCTGGATTTGGATGGCAAGAGTCCTTAATTTAGAGCCCAGACCTGCCATAACTGCAGCTATTTTAGAGGCATTCCTTTCAATCACTTCACATAAATTCTATCGCTTTTATGGCAAACAATTCGTAAAAATAATTGCTTTCATTCAAAACGATTACATAAAACGTATCGAAAGTGTGTCACAAAAAGGAACGAAACGCCAATCTTTGGTCAAACTTCAGATGTTTGTCGACGACTTGAGAACTAAAATCAACCGTAGAGTCAAATTCACTGAACTGATGCCCGAAGGAGTTATTCCCGACTATTTCTTCAGCACATCCTTTAGTCATAGCCGTGGATTCAGTTCTCAGAATTGATTCAAACAACTTATCACTTATCATACATTAAAAATTGTTATGAATTGAACCTCAAATCGATTGAATTGGAAAACAAAATGTGAATATTTGTTGAAAATGTACACAAAAGGACTTTTCTTTGATATCCTGTCAATCGATGAAAAGCCCTCAAAACTGGTATTTAAAGGAATAGTTTCGTTTGAAAATACAATTTATTAACTGTTTTTAATACCCAATCATTTAAATTGAAAGAAAAAATTAAATTAAATTTAGTATCAAATCTGTGACTCAACCAAAACGTTATGTAAGTAATGTGTCGTCAAATTCTTCTTCTTTGAGTTCATGGAGTGGTTGTGCGGCCACTTTCTTCAGAGTTTTATTTATACAGTCTTGAAGTGATTCGGCGGCCCCGGAGTCCAGTGCCGACAAACAATTTTGTAAGACATCATCGCCTAACTTGAGTTTAAGAAATGCGACCAAAGCGTGCTCTGAGTTGGCCCTAACCATTGAGTTCTTCTCTTTAGTCCCATTGACTACTAATGGAACCAATGTCTTGAACAGAACGGGCGGAACAGATGTAGATATCGATTTGGCGATATATTGGGTGGAAATGGCGACCGTTTGCTTCACTTCATTAGAGCTGTGATTCATTCCCTATTTGTTTGGAATACAAAAGATTTAGTCTTTAAGTTAGAGTACAGACTATTAGTGACAATACTCTGGCAAAAGCAGTCAAAACTATTTGCGGCGGAACTTCTGATTTATTCAAATAGTCTTTTATCAGATAAGCCGAGCCTTTAATTCCATTCATAACTATCGGAACTCTGTCTGAAGATATGAAAGCTATCAGTGTTTTACAAATCCTTTCAATCCATTCCGGTTTAATGAGTCGATTGGAAGCCTCCTTCAGTGATATTCTGAGCGCAACACTTCTTCCGTGGCGTAAAGTCCAATCAACAGTCATGTCGTCGTCGAGTAAATGATCCTTTGCTATAACGTTGAGCTCATCGTTCGGAAGCCAAGCGCACAGCACTCCCAGACAGGCAGCAGCTGTCGTACGACACGAATCTTCTGGTAATCCCAACATAGATATAATAGTTGCGGTCAACTGTCGGCGCACAGAATCAGACATTTTATCCCCTGCGGGAGCGATGGCCAGTCGTAAGGCGTGAAGCATTGTTTCTCTCAGAGACCAGTCGTCACTATTGGCAGTGCTTTTTATAGCGTTATGCAGTTCAGTGAACACCGGATCACATCTGTTATGGACTGCAATCAATTGACTCAAAGCATTGGCGGCTCTCAACCTAACACTTCTGTGGCCGTCATTTAGAGCCTTCACAAACGTTTGCTGCAATTGAGGAATGAATGGCCGCAGAAGAGCGCCTACTTTACTCAGAAGGAGAGATAGTGTGTCCAAAACGGCAACCTTTACATTCCATGTGAAACGATCCCCTAAAATACGAATGAGTGGACCGGCAATATTCACTACGGATGGCTTGAGTGCATCAGCGCTGGTCAGCTCAATCACTTCACTCAATCCATGAGCCGCCTGTTCTTTCTGTTCGGGATTTCCATTTAAAATGGCTTCTCTAAAGATGGGAAGAATAGGAGTAATGCCTTTCGCCAAACAAAATCCAGGGAGAAGTAAATGAGTGGTGCCGTTGTGAGCACTAGACTTTAGATCACTGACTGCAAAGCGAACTGCATTTCGAACTTCAGACACGTATTCCATCTGTTCTTTACTTTCCATACTCTTAGTGATAGCGTTAAGCGCTTCCCAACTCTGACTCAAAACCTGTTCGTTTGAATCAGTGAACAACAGAATCAAACCGCGAATCAGTTGTGAAATATTCGATGAAATGTTTGCTTTGGATTGACTGCAATACGCGTATAGAAGGAGTACTGATGAACGCCGTACTCGAGACGATTCATTTCGTGCGGACTCTAACAGGTGGTCGACTATAGTTCGGGCACCCATTTCGTCACTGACTGAAAGTATTACCGATTGGCAGTACTCCAGTTCCTAAACATTAAAATCAATCGTTAATAAGATTCGCAACTTTTTTGTTAAACTATTAAATACTTGTTTCTCGGAGGGAGTGTCGATGGCTTCACTCAATGCCAGAAGAAGTGCCGGCAATATCTTCGGTAAATGTCTTGATAGTGAATCTCCAGCAACGGTCGATAGGAAAGACAGGGCACGAGTGTTGACGGGTCTGACTGTCAGCTAAGGAGTGAATGAAAAGCATTATTAAACCGAATGATTGCCAACAAAAATAATGTCAGACCTGAGGCACTAAATACGGCAAAACGACTCTACTCTTTATTGCCATCACTTGTCTGAGTCCGTCCAGAGTTCTTTCACCCTTCACAGGATCTCCCAATTGATTCAAAAGGGCCGGTAATATCTCGTCCAGAGCTCTAACACCGACAGCTTGATGTAGACTATCAAAGGTCTTGGCGGCCGCCTGTCTTACTTCCGGCAATGGATCGAACAGAGCTTTTTTGACGGTCGGCACTAATGAGTCGACAAATGCCTGAACCATTTCTTTGGAAGTGGACGCCATAATTTCGCTCAAACCGATGCATACGCCTTGCCTTTGATCAGAGCGGTCTGATTCGAGCCCCTGTTCTAATATCGGTATAATTTCGGGAAGAATTCTTTCGCCTAATTTTCGGACTAAGTCTCCGAGTGTTCGGGCGGCCACTTGTTGTTTGTCGGCGCTATTGCTGGCCAAACAGCCCAACAGTAATGAGAACAGAGTCGGCAGTATTTCTTTGAGGGTTCGGGGAGTGTTAGTGACCACTACTTTCCAGACATGAAGTGCCGCCTGACGTACTTGAAGTGAGACGTCTGATCGGCCCATATATAGACCAGACAGCACTCTATTACGTCGATCGCCACCCAATGCGCTCATAATTGCGCGGTGCGATTGTTCTGTGCCAAAGTTGTCGTCCTCATCGGCCGTCTCAGTGGTCATCTTTCCAGTGACGCCCGATATCTTGAAGAGAAGGTCACCCAACAGTTGAACAGAACTGTATCTTATTCTCCAGTTCTCATCGAAGAGCCCCCTCTCGAGTTCAGGCAATAAAAGTTGAATCGCAGTCTCGGCGTACATATTGACGATCCGCTGACCGGCGCGGAGTGCAGTCTCCCGAACGAACTCGTTTTCATCAGCCAGTGCTTTGAGGACCGGATTAATGATGCGTCCGATGTATTTCGTAAAGTCTTGAGTGAAAACCATTGGCAGATAAATAAAGAGCATAATATAGCCGTCCTTCACGTGAGGAGCGATGTCTGTCCGTTCGGTGGTTTCTATGATTTCCGGAATAAATTTTTCAAGTCTTTCGAGTCCGAGTCCACCCATAACTTCACTTAAGCCCTGAGCGGCACCGGATCTATCGACAGAACTGGTCTCAGAAGTCAGTGTCGTCATAAGCCACGGCATCAGATCTTCGAAAATGTCTTCTCCCATTCCCTTAACCATAGCACCCAATGCTCGGGCGGTTACACCTCTTACTTCTGGGACGGGATCGAGTAGTGATTGTTTGAGTCCAGGAATAATTGACGGCAAATATGGCGACAAATCTTTTTGATCGGTCAGAGCATACATATTACCGATGATTTGAGCGGCCATTTTGCGGGTTTCTGTGGAGCGGCCCTGAAATGCGCGCTCGACTACTGGCATAATCAGTGCGAGCGATGGCGCGTCGATGAAGTGCACAAACTTTGTGTTAAGCATTGTATTCAAACATTTAGATGTCTTATTCGCCGGATCCTGAAGTGCTTCCAATAAGACGGGAACTATTGCCTGAATTTCAGGATTTCTAATGACTGAACCGATTTGTTTGAGAGCCTGAGCGGCCGTTTTCTGGACCTTCGGGTGGGAGTCAGACAAAACTGTCATCAGCTTCGGTACAATTGATGGTAAACAAGAAGATAACTGTTTGGGCGCACAGAATGCCATTGCACCCAACAACTCAATAGAACCGGCTTTTGTACGCCAGGAGTCCTCTTCGAGTGCATTTAAAAGGGATGGTAACACGAGTTTAACTCCGTGTGCACTCAGTTTAGACATTACTTGTTTAGCGGTGTCGTCAGTCGCCTGTCGGACACGATTTGAGGAATCGCCGAAACATAACAGAAGGTGTGGCAAAATGTGAACGATGTAGGGCTCAAAAAGTCGGCCTAACATCGAACACAACATTTCGAAAGCAAACAGAGCGCCCTCTCTATGGTTAGGGTTCTTCTTGTCCTGAATGGCTTCTGTCAACGCATCCATTATTCCCAACTGTTTGAGTGATAGGATTCCTAAACCTTTGATAATACCGGCGATTCCATATGCGGCGCCCTTTCGCTCGCCATAACTGTCCGATTCTAACAATAACTGAATTAATTTCTGGAGCAGAGACGGCGCCTCCTCTTTGAATGCAGGTATAAGATATGGCAAACAGTTGGCCACTGCTTCCTGAACCATCTGTGAAGGTGTGGACAGGGCTTCAATCAGTTTGGCGACAATAGGTTTGACTTTTGGGTTATCCTTATCTATATGTCGGGCCAAAGTTCCCATTAAGACGACTACACTGCGTCTGACGGCGTCGTTGTCAGAAGTGTCGTCCGCTTCGTCTAAGAATTTTTCGAATACATTCAATAATAGATTTATGTTATCCTTGCCGTGAAGGTTGACCAGAGCACAGCCCCCTTCCAACATCTGACTCTGAACTTTCTCATTGCGATCACCCAACGCCTCGGGAACATAGAATTTGGCGATTTCTTCGACGATCTCTTTTGGAATCAATGGCGCCATTTGTGTCAGTATGAGTGCAACGCCTAAACGAGGCTCAAAGGGGTCGACAGAACTGTTAGCTATTTGTCTGCCGAAGCTGTCAATAGTCGGGGGCAACACTTTAGCCTTTTCTCTGTAAACAGCCATTAATTTAATGACAACTTTGGATGTCTGGTCTGGATATTCAGAGAGCAACGCTTCCATAGCACCGGCCACTGAATGTCTTATCACTGAATTGCCATTAAGGATGTCATCAATGAGGGCATCGCATAATGCAACACTTGTTCTGAGAAGACAGTCACCGAACAATCGTTGAGCAGATGCTGAGCACTGGTCTAAGGGGTCGCACTGAGCGACAAATAATCTGTGAGTGACCACAAACCTCGAGTTCTGATCTTTGATATTAACCAAAACATTATTCGATAACACATTTAACGCACCCAAAGAAGAGATGCGGACGTCGTCGACATCGCTTTTGAGGGCTTCCAACAGAATATTGATCTCATCGAACGAAGCTTTGGCACAACCTTTGGCTCCATTCGCACAAAGGCTTATATCTAACAATACTTTGGAAGCCGTCTGTTCGATATGTACCGGACTTTTGGCGATTACTTTAATAAGAGTGTCGAACATATACTTAAGGGGCAGATATTGCGGGTCTTTCAGAGCGGTTGACTCGTCTTCGTCGTCGTCCACACTATAAGTGGTTCGCATTTGAGTGTGTTCTGAGATTATGGATAAGCACTGGAATATCTGTTCTTCTTTAGTATCACTACTCAGAAGCAATGACTGTATTAATGGAAAACAATAGGCAAAGGCGGGTGCAGTCAAACGACTTTTGATCGCCAGTTGAGCCGTCTTTTCATCGTAGTCTCGACCGGTGGGACGACATGTCCTTTTGTGTAACAGAGAGATCAGACTTTCGATGCGATCGTTAAGATTGCCTGTCGTCCAGTTCTCATCGATGGGAGAGTAAGGTTTGAGTCGACGTAACGTAATGTATGCCAAAGAATCACCGAATCTCTTCAGATCGGAATCCTTTTGATTGAAGAGGGATTTCCTCAAATCAGCGAACATTTGGGTGGCTTTCAGTGAACAGAGTGGTGACGAAAACAAATTTATTAATGAAAATAAGACGTCATTAATATAAGTGGAAATGGCTGTCGAACTGACAGCTATGGCTTCAATTAAATTGATTGCGGTCTCAAATTCTTCGTAATTGGTTCTCAATTTAGACCGAATCTGAAACTCCTTTTCGAGCTGTTGTTGTTTGACTTCCAATTGTTTTTTAGAGAGTTGAGGCTCTTTAGTGTCTCCCTGTGACTTCTTCCTGGCCTCCAATTCCTTCCTTAACTCAATTTCTTCCATTTGGTCCTTATATGAGTACAGTTTTGACTCTCTTTTGATGTTTTTATTGCTTGGGTTCTCATTTTTGAGAGACTCCATGACTGAGCTGTCATATAGCTGTCCCTCAGGAGTCAAATATATTTCGTAATCCATTTGTGTTATAATTTTGAAGTCAGGTTTCGATAAAGTGTTTACTGCTTTTGAAAGTAAGATCGGTATGAAGTCATGCGGTGCCAAACATACCAGTGCTTTGATGGCATTAGCCTTTACTGTACTGTCGTCTATATCTCTGAGAGCAGTCTTAATCAGAATGTCTTTATTGTCATTAATATATTTGTCGAACAGTTTTGGTTCAATTGTTTTCCGCAATAGATTTGACCAAAGATTAGGATTAGCGGTGAATAAGATATTGATATTCGAGGTATTTAAGGCCACTACCAGTAAATCTCTCTTTATTTGTGTGTTAGTACTCAACCCAACCAATGAATTGTGACATTCAATTAGAGCCGAAATTGACGGCTGTTTCGCGATCTCTGAGTTCTGTTGGTTCTCATCACTGATTGAAATGTCTTTCTGATTGATAGTCAAGTCTTTGAAGAGTACATAAAACTCTTTAAGCAAATCGATGACAAACTTATCATTAATTGAATTTGTGGTCAATTTTTTGCAGGCAATCAGTGCCTGTTTGCGGACAGAATAAGATATCGGATGAGTCATAAGCAGAATCAAAGCTCTATTAAGTGGTTTCAACTTTGTGTCCAGTTTTGTCTCGTAATTGAATAGAAGAGTTTCGATAAAAGTGGTTAAGATTTGAAGACTTTCTTCAGAAGCAGAACTTATGAATTTGTCAGAAAGGAAAGCCATCCTTTCCGTCTCAAACAACTGATTGAAGAGAGATTTGATTTTCGTTTCGTATTGTCTGTCGAAAGTCAAAAGTTTAAGAATCAGACTAATGGCGTAAAGACCTTCTGTTAGATTCGGCATTTGAGAAACCGTCGATGTGAATGACTTTTGGGCAGAATTGCTCAGAATATTGAGGATATCATTCGCCTTTTCCGACATATTCTGTTTAAAGGCAGCGTTGAGACAACAAATATAACTACTTTTGACGTAAGCGGTCGATGTCTTCGCTGTTTGTAGAGCTTTGAACCAATCCATCAGCACTTTAGGTATTTCAGTGACCAAACGGCTGCACCACTTTTGCATCTGTGATGTTATGTGAATAATAGTTGGTTCGTGTACTTCCGCTTTCAGTAGTGTTACAAACGATTCTAACGCCAATTCACTCAAGTGTTGTGCCTCTCCGCTCACCGAATGATAGCCTAGCGCTCCAATGCCAGAAACAACACCCAATCTTTGGGCAGCTATTGTTAGCTTCCCTTCACTGCCATTAAGAACTGCGAAATAATGTTTGAGAAGACCTTCGATGGCAACAGAGTTAGAGCACTGTTGAGCCAAATGTTTTGTCGCACAAATCGCTTCCGACCGTAACGTCTCATCTTTTGAGTGCAACTGAGAGGCCAACAGTTTACCGATGTCTAAAGCATATGGACTCAAGTCAAGTGACAGTCCTTTCAGAATAACTGCTATCAAATTGAGCACTACTTCGGGGTTTCGTAAAACTGCTCTTTGAATCGATTGTAAGAAAGACTGATTGAAGTCTTCGTGAGTTATTTGCTTCAATTGGTATTTGAAACCGACTCCTATTATCTCATTCGAGAGCTTTGTTTTACATCCAATTATGTGTTTGAGAAACAGTTCTTTGAATATCGGCTTATATTTAGCGATCAAATCAAATGATTTCAATTCAGATAAATATTTGATAAGAAAATCCCAAAGAATTGTCAAATGAAGAGCAATAGTCGGATCACTATTTGTAGAATTGGTCGACAGTTTGGCCAAAGTTTCCACATATTCTTCAATCGATGAAGTTTTCCAAAACGTCTTCAACTTCTTGTAGGCCTTACTTATGATCTTCTGCGAGTCTGAGACAGCGATGACAGCAACGATAATGGCCTGACTTTCGATTAGTTTGGACTTTAAGTCTTCATCCAATTGATCCCATTTGAGACAAACACTAAGTTTGAAAGGAGTTAAAAATATTCTCGCAATCGATTCGCTTGAATTCAAACTCTTAAACTGTTGGCTAAAGTTATGCAAACAAAGAGTCAAATGCTTTGATCCAATTGTCGGATACTTTCGGACCAAATGTTCGACAAATCGTTGGACTAATGAAACAGATTTCGAGTCATTATATCTGAAGAATGTTATTAACAGAACTTTAAACAATCCCCGAATCGTTGTCTCTGTTTCCGAATTAAACAAAGTGTCAAAAATCGTGTCAAACTATGAAACAAAACTATTGGCAAACCTTCGATGTCTTTGTCTTCAATCAATTTATTCAAATTATCGAAAATTATTTTGCGGTCATTGAGTGAAGAGCTTTGGATAAAAACCGACAAATTCTTCAGTATTTCATTTCGGGTGGCATTCGTTTGGATCAACATTTCGATCAACTTTTTCAATGATTAGTCAATATAGTAATCATAGGTTTAAATGTCTTTAAATTAAACCAAAGAATAAAACAAATCATAAGTTCATTGAAACTATAAATCAGACGACAATTGACTTTTGAGAACAAATTTCTTCAGACATTCAATCGTTCGCTTCATTTCCAACATTGCATTCACTGCTGGCGTAACCAAAGGCTTCACTAAATAGTTTGTAGGGGGGCTCAGATTGGGCTCGGAATGAGCTCTTCCTTCTTCAAAACAACACTTATTTATCTCAAACTTGCATAATAATGAGATTGTATTTACTTTTATTGTTTTAAATGCTTAATAACTGAAATTATTTACGGAAAACTGATAATCTTGGGCATTTCTAAATAATAAGGGGAAGTTGTGGTTTGACTCAACTTATTGGGAAGTGAGAGCGCATGCGGTGCCGACTCTATCGCATGAGAAACATGTGCCTCACTTGAGGTCACTTCCCATTCAGTCCTTTAATTCAATGTTTAGAAATTTTTCAATAATTTTGTTATAATTGGATTCAATGAGTGATTTAGTGAAGATTCAGATGAGTTCTCCCGACAGCCAACAAATGAGTGCTTTGTTCTCATCGACGGGAGTCCCGAATGACGCCATTTTCACTCTCGAAAGGGATGAATCGTCAAAACAAAATCAATTGAAAGCTTTGGATCTAATTTCTGGTCAGAAATTCACCGGTTTGGCCGACAAGATGTCCGAATATTATATAGGAGTTCGCAGTAAAGATGTCCTCGAAATACACCCGCTTTCGATGTTCAGAATGAATCCAATCATTGAATTGAATGAAAGAAATTGCTATCAATTCTCGACTCCACTCACAAACAAAGAACAGATCGAAGAAATTAAGGAAAAGTTCGGTTCCCGAAAGATCCAGAGATCATTAGTCAGCAAACGGAAGTACGCCATAGAATTCGGCGAAGAAGATGTCGAACAGATCGAAGCTAAGACTAAATCCTTTGTCGAGGAAACGGTTATTCAGTCGACAAATATATCAATCAATGAGAGTCTCGACATTCTTCCCAAACAGAACAGAGACGCCATTTGTGTCCAAGAAGTCTATGATTTGAATGAAATCATTACAGAATACGAGCGAAACATTTTAAAGCAATTCTCGGACCAACTCTTTGAACAAATTGATAGCATTTTCATAAAGCAATTGATTTCAAATGCAAACGATTCGGAAAACAAATTGATTGCAATTTATATAAATCTGATAACAACTCTAATTAGTCTAAAAAGGAATGATTTATGTAAAGCAGATCCGTTGCCAACACTTCCATCAGAAGTGAAAGAATGCCTTTTCATTCGATACCTAACCACTCAAGTGGTCGACGGAAGGACTAAATACATCCTCAGCTCTAAACAAAAGGATAAATTACTTATTTACGGAATTATTTTGTGTCTTATTCTTCATAACTACAGACCCATTGATTTGGAATCATTGCAAAAGACATTCAAAGTTCAGTCGAGACAATTGCGTAAAGTTGTGGAGATTATCGGCGCTTATATTGAAATTATGAAGAACTCAATCGGAGTTAACACCAAATTAATTGTTCTGAGGATTCCTTTAAACACTTACTCAGAGAGAAAGTCTTTCAGAAGAAGATAAACGTCTTAAATGTTTTACCATTTTTGTTGAATTGATTCAAATTTGTATTTATTAAAAAACAGTTGACTTTTGAATAAAATTACTTTCTTGTGTATAAAACCTTATGGAATTAGCTAGCTATTAAAGCATCTGTTAATATAATCTTGATAAATAGTTATTGAATTGATAAAAAAGACAATTTTTGAGTCAAAAATAACTTTTATTAGTTTTATTTGAAATTTGTTTTATAATAATTCAAAAAACTTTTTGACGAACTTTTCATTTGAATTGACTTTCTTTACAAAAGTTTTGAAACCCTTTCATAGAAATTAATGAAACATTTGTTTAATTTCTTCGTTCGCTTTGAGTTAATAACAAAATTGAGTCCAAACCTAATGCCTATAATTCTTCGAATGAATCGTTTTGTAATGAGACCGACCTATTGGTGACAAACCAATCAGTTAATTGACTCAATAAGTGTTTTAGGTTATTGTATACCTGGCCAGTGTACTGCCCGCGAAATTAATAAGTCTGGCGGGGGTTGAGCTTGACTTTGTTGAGTGGAATTCGTCGGCAAATTCTGTGAGTTTATGAGATGAGAAGATAGCGCTCTCCCTCTTCTTTATCATGAATTCATTGGGAAGAAGCCATTTATGATCAGCACATTCTTCAATAGTCGGACGTTTACTGCATTGGAAATTATCAAATCATTAGATGTTTGGGTAAATTAATAAAAACTTTAAATCAATAGATACTGACTGAGGAGTGAGTTTGAAGACCGTTAGAAGGAATCGAATGGCTTCCTGTGTTATCTCTGTGTAGAGGTGATCAAACATATACCGGACATAAACTACATTCTGTGCCGTCTCGTTCTCAGTTTTGCCGCGGAATGGAGAGACACCGCTTAGTAGAATATAAGTCAAAACTCCAACGCACCAAATATCTGCCGAAGTGGTCACTTCTTGATTCCTAATCAGTTCAGGTGCTGTTCCATTCAAACAAACCATTAAATATGAAGGCATTCAATTAAATTAACGTTATTTCAAACTAACCGACATATTCAGGACAGGCACTAATTGATACACGACTTCCAGTGATGGGCACTCGTCTGGCATTAGCAAAGTCACAAAGTTTGATGTCATGTCTTCTTTGGTCGACCATAACTACATTGTCGGGTTGTAACTCCAAAACGCAAATACCTCTGAAATGCAAATATTCGATACCATCGAGAACTTGAAGAATAATTTTTGAAACGAGTTCTTCGCTATATTTATGTCTTTGTGAGAGGTAAGTGAGAACATCAATGCCGGACAGCTTCTCCATAACCAATGCAAACACAGTTGAGCCCCGACTCGCATAAAGCAGTTCTGCTATCCTTTCGTTGGCCAATGATTTCATGATTTCGTATTCGTTTTTAATTCCGGATTCGGACTCACTTTGAGTCAGAACTGCTTTACTGACTAATACATTATTAATGTCTTTGACTCGAGTATTACTAATCATAGAAAACCTTCCGCGAGATATCTCCGACAAGAAGTCATAGAGTTTGTCGTGTTCTTCCTCTAACAGTGGAATCGGATTAAGTTCTTTGCTATAATCAATGATTGGAATTGACATCTGATCGTCAATAATGACTCGGCCCACGTCTTCAGTAACCGTCTGCCGGTATATACAGGCCCTGGGAACTTTGATTCTTTGTGTATCATCTGAGCCCTGAGTTTTAACCATTTCACTGGCGAGGCTATGAGGACTCCATCCGAACCTATTTCTGGCACTTACTCTGAAGTAATAACTGGTATCGGACTCTAAGTTTCTAAAAATGTAAAATTCGTGCAGAATATTGTCCGCAATGACTGTCCACTTGTTGTCATTGGGTTTTTGGAACTCTAGTCTATAGCAGAGTATATGACTATTGCCATCGTGTCGGGGAGGACTCCAACACAAATACACTTCTTTATTGGATCCGTCTTTGATTTCTGGTGCTTCAGGAACATTGGGGACGTCACCCAACTTAAGTCTTGCTCTACACACAACAGCCCCCTCTTCATTTCTGGCCACACATTTATAGTGACCGATATCATAGCCACGTGCTGGTTTGATCCTGAGCTCACACCTTCCATCTTCAGTACGTTTCACTTCAATACGACTGCTTTCGATAAGTATTCCATCGTTTCTAAACCAGGTATAGCTGGGAGTGGGGTCGCCTACAGCCAAACAACTGAAAACTACGTCTTCGTTCTCCTTAATGACAATGTCTTTGATCTTTTCTCTGAAAAACGGAAGATTGGATTTGGTTCCGGTATCTTTGGACACAATGCCAAACGCCTCTCTCTTCAATTGATGTAACTGTCCATAAGCATAACCAGAAGTTCCCACTTCTCTGACCAAACGCATTGGTTTAGATCTTGTCTCCAGTCCTCTCTTTTCTTCTCCAACTTCTTCGTCCATAATATCTGTGAATTTTCTGCGTTCTCTGACTGAAACGGAGGGCTTATATCCTGTGTTCGCCTGAAATATGCATTTATTCACTAGAATAGAGTTTAAATCATTTTCGCCAAAACATACACTACTGTCTCCCCAATGAGTTTCTCGAAGACTGGCAGCCAGACTGGGACTTCTTGAGGCACCCACTCTCAGATAACTTCTTATTCTCGTAGCAAAGTCTGTATCTCTTAACTGAAGCAAATAGGTGTCGGGTCCGCACTGGTATCTGTTTTACCAAAAAGATGAGTCATTGGTTGCATTCAATTGAAAATGTAATAAAAGTGATAATTACTGGCTCTCAGAGTGTGCGTCAACCCCTTCCCGTGATATCTTTTGTCTATAGGTTTCATCAAACTGTGATGGCTGGAATTTTGATCGACGTACTTCCCTTTCGGGACTTGGAGGTGGAGTATACCTTTCGTCGGGAGGATATATCATACGACTGGGATGTGTGAAACATGAGTGCAGTGCTCGCCTTCTATAATGTGTTTTGCACGAGGAGTTCACATACTGTAGGGTGAGTTCAGTTTTAATTTTAATTCAGTTGGGATGAGATAAAAATGAAAACTCACCCAATTCTTCCATCTCTTATGATAATGTCTTAAATTTTCCATACAATTCAATTGAGCGCCAGTTCCCGGTCTTTCAGCCATTCTGAGCCATGGATGTTGAAGAGCAGACTTCACATCCAAGCGCCTGTGCTGATCAAATTCAAGCACCTTTGATAGGAAGTCTCTGCCTTCGAGCGATATTTCAGTTAACAATTCGTGTGAGAAATCAATTTTCCCTAGTTGAATTTGATGCAGTGTCGCCCTATCATTCTCACGTAAAAAGGGGGAAATGCCGGTCAACAGAATGTATGTTATTATTCCAACTGAAAAATAATCAGAATATTAAACAAAAAGAAAAATTGTTTTTCTTTATAATAACTGACCGGACCAGACATCGGACACATAACTGGCAGACTGTTTATCAAGTATCTCTGGTGCCACAAACTCAGGATGTCCAAACTCTATAATATATTTGAGTCCTGGTATTATTCTTTGAGCCAAACCAAAGTCTGCTATTTTAATATCATTGCCATTAACTCTCTCGAGAAGAATATCTCCAATCTTTCAGAATTCAATCAAAAATTTCAATCATTTATTAGTTCTTTAACTGGACTTACAGTTAGGCCGAAGTGAGCGATATTTTTGAAGTGCAAGTAATCGATTCCTTCCAGGATTTGTCGGATATAAAGCGCGACATCACTTTCAGTGAGAGTTCCTCGCTGTAAAATACTATGAAGAAGTTCTCCGCCGCCACACAGGTCAGTAATAAGGGTTAGCGAATTAGGTGTCGATGTGTAGGCATCCCATAATCGAGTAACTCTCGAGTGGTATCCCAATTGATTCATTATATCGAGTTCGGTCATCATGTAGTCCCTCATTTGACCTTTACCATGCATCATTTTCGAAGCAAAACTTTTGCCAGTTGCTCTTTCTACCGAGTGATAAGTGATGCCTTGAGTGCCTCGACCCAACTCATCCCCGATATCGTAGAAGGTCTCGAATGGTTTGGTTTTGGGTTTAATGAACTGATTGTAACCAAACGTGTATTTATCGAATTCCAATTCACTCTCTTCTCAATCAATCAAACATTTAATAAACACATCATATGATAGTGTCTTACCTTCGATGTGAAGCATAGCGGAAATGGATGCGTGACCCGCAATATTAACTGCCGAACAAGAGTATAGTCCGGAGTCTTTGACAATGGCTCCATTAATAAAGAGAGTGGCCCTATCAGGCATTTCCCAAAGGATTTTAATTCTATCGGATTCAGCCAAAGGCTGCCAATCTTTAAACCAACGAACGGCTGGTTCAGGCTTTCCCTCAACAGTGCATTCAAAGCGAGCGTGTCTTCGGGACAATACAGTTGTCTCTTCGAAACGCTTTGTAAAGACTGGCGGCTCTGCGATATCTAATTTTATTTTCCTCTCTTCTGATCCGTGACTGTTTGTGGCCACACATGTATACCATCCGACGTCACTTTCAGTCATCTTTGAAATGAAGAGATTGTTTTGTCCGCCCCTATCCTCTAAAGTATCATAACGAGAGGCAGAACCCGTTTGGATCTGAAAATTATCACAAAATATAATATTTGGGTTTCATTTAAGAAATAAGAAAACCTTCTGTCCTTCGAATAGCCAGTGCACGTGAGGATCAGGATGTGCGTACACCCAAAACTCAAGAGTGACGGGTTGACCCCTTATAGCATAGATAAACATTTCGTGCTCTCTTAAAAATCTTGGCGAACACTCTAGAACAATTTTCAATTAGAATTTGAAAATACAATTAATATTAAAATTTCGAACCAGATTTATCGAGGGGCTGGTGCTCTAAATCATAGCCTTTCGGCCTTCTATCTGTCGGTTCGAGGTGAGGTCTAAGTTTGCTCCTGAAGGCAGTAACAGAAGGTGATGGGTCACTTATTCCGAATTTGTTCTCAACACGAGTTCGGAAACTGTAATCTTCACCCGGACTCAGACCATCGATATCGCACTGGGAGTCCTTTATTCCTATAATCACCACAAACTGTTTATGTGTTCAATCAAACAAATTGAATACCTGTTCTATAGGCTATCCATTCGCCATCAGGAATGCGAGAAAATTCAACTATATAAGTAACTGGAATTCTGGGCTGAATGGGAATTGATGGCAGCCATGCGAGGGTCAAAACGCTGTCATTCATTCGTGTGATTCTTGGTCTGTCAGGTAAGGGCACCGGAATCGAAGGTTTCTTGAATTTGTCACTCAATTTGTCGGCTGAAGGCCTTCTCTTTTGTTTGTCGTCCAACGCTAAAGAAGTGGAAATTGATCTCAATTTGACTCATCTTTTAAATACTTAACTGATTTGATAGATATTGTCGTTCAAAGACATCATTAGTTTTATCATAAGTTAACTGATTTTTAGTCATTAAAAGCATTCAAATCTATTTCAAAACTACTGAACCAATCAAAAGGCAATTTATGTTAAAATAAATAAGCTTTTAATGGATTTTCAAATGATATTTACAGTTAATTCTCATAATTAATGACATTTAAGATAAATATTGAGATTTACTTAAAATATAGATATGAATCAAATGATAATTTATATCACAATTGACTGAATATTTTTTCAAATTTACATAAAATAGAAATCATTTCAATTGAGATGTTTTTTATGGAATATTTGTATCACAACTAAAAGAATATTTGAACTAAAATTTGAACATAAAATTGATCTCTGGTTTAAGCTTAAAATTCACTCTTGATTACGATATTTTCGATTCTCAATATTTACTAATAATCGCAGGTTTTTTGCAAGATTTGGATTCAAAGCTCAGAATAAATCAAAAAGTGATTCGCAAAAAAAGAAATGTCAATAATTGTATTATTAGATTATAGTTAAGCATAAAAGCAGACCATTGCAGTGATCGCAGTTATTTGGGGTTTTGATTATTGCAGGAATCGCTTATGCATTGAAATATGAACTCTCGGACACTGTCCAGAGCTCTATCGCAAGGGAAGTCTGGAGACCAGCGCAGGTTTAGAAAAACTATAAGCGATGCTAATATACCGATGAGTGAAATGGTAAAAGTCAAGGGATCTAATTCGGGTATCATTTGTTTGTTTGATTTGTGTTTTGCCTCAACAAGTAATGAGGACATCAAAGATGAAGGCTTACACTCAAACTTCAGGGTTGCGATTGAGTTGTCGTAGCCGTGAATATTCATTGCATGACATCTGTATTCACCCAAATCTTTTTGTTCAACAGATCTGATCTCAAATCGTATTAAACCATTCCTCTGATATTCGACACTGAATTTTGATGCAAAGGACAGGGGCTCGAACTCACCGCCGTCTTTGAACCTAAACAGTTTTTGTTAGATTTCAATAAAATTTCGACCAAAACAACCATTTAATCTCTGGTTTCGGTGAACCGGTGACACAGGCTGTGAATTTAGCTGTCTTTCCTTCTCGCACTTCACAATCACACAATTTCTTGAGAAAAGAGGCCGACTCTCCCTTGGCTTCGGTGTCTCTGTTTGATAGAGAAATCAAAGTTTACAAATCAATTGATTAAAATAAAAATAATTTACATGAAAGTGATGTCAGCCCTACAGCTATCACTTCCGCATTCATTTTTAGCTCTACACTCATAAACACCGGTCAGTTTATCAGTGGCTCTAACGATCACAAGAGAACAGGTATTCCCTTCTCTAATGATGCTGTAATGAAGTCCTGGTTCTACGCGAATGCCATTACAATACCATTCGATATCTGGTTCGGGAAATCCGGTTACCCGACAGACCAGTTTTGTCTTTTCGGTTAGACCGACCTCAGCGTTTGAGAACTTCTCTATGAATTTTGGAGCAGTCTTTCCAATAATATCTGCTTTTGCTTTAGAGTTGGCGACTCCCAAATTGTTGGATACTTTCAATTCATACCAACCCTTATGTTTGATCTCACATTTAATAATCTTCAGTCGAGCTTTAGTTCCATCGAATGATATCTGAATATTATCTGACGCTTCGATCTCTTGGCTGTTGAGATACCATTTAATGTCAGGTATAGGACTGGCCTTAACTTCAGCTGAAAACTCGATATTTTGTCCCTCGTGTACACACACATCTTGAAGGGAACTGATAAAAATGGGTGCGCTCTCTGGTCCAGTGTCCTCGACTTTGGATTTGACTGTAAATTGGGCCGAAGCCTCGGCTTTACCCAATTCATTGGTGGCGATCACACAATAAGTTCCTGATTTCAAATTCAAATTAAAGAACTGAAGACAAAAAGAGCACCAATACCTGAGTCAGAGGCTGAGCAATTATCAAAAATAAGTGCATGTGTGCCATCTCCTCCAGAATATAATTTAATGCGATGATCATCTGATCCAATTGTTTGTCCATTTTTAGTCCATATAATATCCGGTTTGGGCCGACCGTCAACTTTAGTCTCGAGTCTGACAGGATATCCTTCTATTCCTGTTATATCGTTCAATGGTTTGTCAAACTTTGGCGACCCTTTAAAATGTGTTAAATTTTTGAGAGTTGGGACGAAATATCAATTGACTTACTGTTGACAACAACGGGTGCACTGCTTCGCACTTCTCCATTATCATTAACTGCGACCGCAATATAATTGCCCTCATCTTCAGTCCTAACCTCATCAAAAACGAGCTCAGTCTTACCATAGGGTTGGCCTCTGATGTGAACTCTGTCGTTGGGTATGACTTGTTGTCCGTCTTTTATGAACCTAACTTCAGGCGTAGGTTCTCCGCTGGCTTTCACTGAAAGTTTTCCGGTCTGTCCGGCAGTTAAAGTGGTTGCAATCAACCCCTCAACAAATTCTGGTTTATTGTCAGCTTTAGAGCTTACAGTGACGGCACCGGTACTTCTAATTCTACCCTCATCATTTATTACAGAAACTGAATATTTTCCGCTGTCATCTAAATTTGCCGATTCTATGGTCAGAGTTAGCATTCCGTCTGCTGTTTCACTCAATTGAATTCTATCCGAGGATTGTATATCGAAGCCATCTTTCATCCATTTGATAGTCACCGGAAGATCTGATTTGAAGACTGCTTTTAAGACGAGTCGTTCCCTTTGATTAATAATTGTTGGCTTCAATTCTTCAATAAATGTCGGTTTTTCCTTAGGCTTAGGAATAACCTTAAGTGAAGCAGAGCTGTCGACTTTTCCCGAATCGTTAATCACTTCGACTCTATATTCACCCGAATCGTCCGATTTTATGGAATCGATTAATAAAGCAATGGTTCCGTCAGACTCTCTAACGAACCCGAAGTGTTCATTGGCTGCGATTTTCTCTCCATTTCGATACCAATAGATTGAATCGAAATCACCGGAAACTTTAGCCTCGAGTCTACAGGGCTTTCCTTCTTCAGCACTGATTCTACTCAAGCCTTTAATAAAGACGGGTTGTTCTACAGTCGATTTGGGAGTTACTATTACAGTGACTGTAGTACTTTGAGTACCCTCATCAGTTTTGAAGCTCAACACATAAGTGCCTGCGTCTGAGAGCAGAGCGCTGTCGACATTAAGAGAAACAGTTCCCGTAGGAGTGGTCTCACGTCTTACTCGATCTGAATTTTCAACATTAACACCATTTTTAGTCCACATGTAAGAAGGAATGCGTTCCCCTTTGCGCGCTATTTTAGCCACTAATTTCAATGGATTTCCTTCGGTTACATTCAAAGTCTTCGGTAGTTTCTCTTTGAACTCCGCCGAAGGCATTTCTTCTTCAACTTCTTCCTCTTCAGGTTTCTTCTCAATGGGTGCATCAGCAACAGTAACAACACTCATGGAGCCAACCCCTCTGGTGCCTACTTTGGCAAAAACTGCATATTTGCCCGCATCGGACAGTTTTGCGCAATCAATGCTCAAACAAACGGTTCCGTCCGGTCTTTGCTTGAGTTTTATATGATCGGAAGGTCGTATAGGAACGCCATCCTTAGTCCAAATAATTTTATCGATAGGAGCGTCGCATTCAATCTTTGCGGTCAATTCTAAAGGTTTGCCGACAATAACACTGACTTTTTCTGGTAGCTTTTCCCTAACAACCGGTCCTTTTTCGACTTCAACGTTGGTAACGGCCACCACTTCTTCAATTGGATTCCGAGCTATCATTACATACTCTCCAGAATCTGATGGTTTGGCTGAACCGATAGTTAACATATAGGTACCATCGGGTTTGGATCTGATCTCAATACCTTCTGACTGTTTTAGAGGAATTCCGTCTTTAATCCAAGTGACTTCTGGCGGAGGTTTACCGTCGATTTTGGCACTTAAATGAAGAGGCTTTCCTTCGCAAACGCTAACAGAATGCGGCAAATTGTCTATAATAATAAGTCCACTTTGGACAGACACATCACAAACACTCTTAGCCTCTCCACTCTGGGTTTTGGCTAATACGGCATATTGCGCGCTATCAGAAATCTTGGCACTACTTATCTCTAAGATTACTGTTCCATCGGGTTTGGTCTTTAAAAAGACGTCATCTGAAGGTTTGATAGGAACTCCATTTTTAGTCCAAATGATCTCAGGAATAGTATCGCTGTCTACTCTGGCACTCAATCTCAATGGCTTTCCCTCCACGACATTCATTGTTTTGGGCAACGAGTCTTTGAAAATGGGAGGGTTTAGGACCGATACAGTGGTTGTCGAAACAATCTCTCCATCAGGTGTTTTAGCGATGACCGCATACTTTCCGGTGTCCTTTGGTTTGGCGCAATCGATGCTCAGACTTAACGTTCCGTTGGGTTTTGTACCAAATCTGACTTTATCAGTGAAAACAACGGGATATCCATCTTTGACCCACGATACAATGGGAGGTTTCGGCTGTACCTGTGGCAGTCCTTCAATTTTGGCCACTAGATTGATCGGCTTTCCAGCGATAACTTTGACGGCTTCGGGTAATTTCTGTGTAAAAACGGGCCCTTTTTTAACCTCAACGTTAGACAAAGACATGGCTTCTCCTGAAGGAGACTTTGCGATTACCGCATATTCCC
Source organism: Edwardzetes edwardsi (assembly GCA_034693445.1). Taxonomy (NCBI): domain Eukaryota; kingdom Metazoa; phylum Arthropoda; class Arachnida; order Sarcoptiformes; family Ceratozetidae; genus Edwardzetes; species Edwardzetes edwardsi. Next base: position 5,882 of record JAQFXL010000169.1, on the reverse strand, counting down.
CTGAATCTTTAGTCTGAGCCGAACCAATACTTAAAGTTGTCGTTCCATCGGCTTTGCATTTAATCTCAATGCCTTCTGTTGCTTTTATCGGTATATTATCTTTGAACCAGGTTACCTCAGGTGGTGGCTTTCCATCGAATTTGGCCGTCAGATAGAGAGGCTTTCCTTCACAAATGCTAACTGTTTCTGGCAAACTATCGATGATAACCGGTCCCTTTTGTACGAATACATTAGAAGAAGATACGTCCTCTCCATCTCTAGTCTTGGCGACGACTGCATATCTGCCCGTATCATTCAGTTGAGCGCAATCTATAGTAAGACTAACTGTTCCGTCGGGAAGTGATTCGATTTTTGTATGATCTGATGGTTCGACACGAATATCGTCTTTAAGCCATTTAACTAAAGGCGACTGTTGTGCGTCCACTTTTGCCACCAGATTCAAGGCATGTCCTGCTATTACATCAATATTTTCCGGCAATTTATTTATAAATACCGGACCCGTCAATACGTCGACATTGCTTGAAGAGGTGACTTCTCCTAATGGCGATTTGGCGACCACTGCGTAATGACCTTTGTTCTCGGGCTTCACCTTTTCTATTTGCAATTCAACAGTTCCATCGGGTTTAGTCTCAAACTTGATACCATCTGCGGACTTGAGAGGAATTCCATCTTTAGTCCATTCAACTGTTGGTTTGGGTTCGCCTTCGACTTTAACAGTCAGAGTAAGCGGTTTTCCGACCACTACATCAATATTTTCAGGCAACTTTGTTGCGATGACCGGTCCTCTCTTAACATCAACTTCAGTGGAAGCCCTGACCTCTCCATTTGCGTTTTCTGCTATTAAAGTGTATTTTCCTGAGTCTGATGGTTGAGCGCTACCAATAACCAGAACAACGGTTCCGTCCGCTTTAGTTTCCAATTTCACAGATTTGCTGACTTCGAGCGGATAATTATCTTTAAGCCAACGGATATCAGGTTTTGGTTCACCACTTATATTAGCACTTAATGTCAATGGTTTGCCCTCAACCACAGCAACTGTTTCAGGAAACATCGCAGTGATTTCCGGTACTTTTGAATGACTTTTGATAACATCGACATCACTGGTAGTCATCAATTCCTGATCAGGTGTCTCAACAGTGAGCGCATATTTTCCTGCATCAGATGGTTGAGTGCTTTCTACACTCAGACATATATTTCCATTCGGTTTGGTTTCGAGTGAAATCCTATCAGAGGTTTTGAGAGGAATGCCATCCTTTGTCCATTTAGCTTCTATTATAGGCTGACCTTCAACTTTGGCAATGAGTCGCAAAGGTTGTCCCTCATCAATTTTCACATATTCTGGTAGCCTTTCCTTTATTATCGGACCTTTTTGAACATCAACCTCACTCTTTGACACAATTTGACCGCTCGGGCTCTTGGCTATAACGGCATATCTTCCGGTGTCATCTGTTTGCGCGCAATCAATGCTTAGAACGACAGTTCCGTCAACTTTTGTTTTGATTTCAATTCCTTCCATGGGTTCAATATGGACACCATCTTTAGTCCATTGCACTTCAGGCATAGGACTGCCATCAACTTTGGCCATCAATTCAAAAGGTTTTCCTTCTGTTATATTCAAAGTCTCGGGCAGTTTCTCTCTGATTATGGGTCCGGTCTGTACATCCAAATCACATTCAGAAACTGCTTCTCCAACAGAATTCTTTGCAATCACTGCATATTTGCCTAAATCGAGAGGTTGTGCGCATTCAATGGTCAACGAAACGGTCCCATCGGGTAAGCACTCGATTTTGATTGCATCCGAGGGTTCGATACGTTTGCAATCTTTGGTCCATTTGACTATTGGTTCTGGCAATCCGTCCACTTTTGCAACTAAATGCACTGGTTTTCCAACAATCGCGTCGACATAATCCGGTAACTTTTCAACAATAAGAGGTCCCCTTTGAACTTCAACTTTACTCGCAGTCACGATATCTCCGGTCTGGGATTTGGCTATCATTGCATATTGACCCGCATCTTGACTTTGAACCTTATCTATATTCAACTCAGCAGTTCCGTCGGGTTTAATATCGATTTGGATCCCATCCTTTGGTTTAATAGGAACTCCATCTTTCGTCCATCTTATTTTAGAAGAAGGAACGCCTTCAACTTTTGCCATTAATATTAAAGGCTTTCCGATGACTACTTCCACTTTCTCTGGTAGTTTTTGAGAAATCAAAGGACCCTTCAAGACATCGACATCACTGGAGGCTCTCACTTCTCCCAAAGCATTTTCGACAACCAGAGTATATATTCCCGAGTCTTGTGGCTGAGCGCTTTTGACTTCTAAAGACACGAGTCCTTCCGGACTGGTCTCAATTTTAATTGAATCTGTTTGTTCAATGGGCACATCATCTTTGAGCCATTTAATATTAGAAAGGGGTTCGCCCTCTACTTTGGCCGTTAAGACTAATGGTTTTCCTTCCACGACATCCAAAGCTTTTGAAAAGTCGGGTTTGATTTGTGGTCTTTTCTCTTCACTCTTAGCGACGGTTACGTTACTCGAAGTTATTATCTCTTCGTTAGGAGTTTTAATCAGCAGTTCATATCTGCCGGCGTCTGATGGCTGAGCGCTTTCAATGCTTAACGAAATATTTCCATTCGGTTGAGTCTCAACTGTGATCCCATCAGTTACCTCAATAGGAACACCATCTTTAGTCCATTGAACTGATTTGATAGGCGTTCCCTCTGATTTTGCCTTCAAAATGATTGGCTGTCCCTCATTGAAGGTTAAGTATTCGGGTAGTATTTCCTTAAGAATGGGACCCTTTTTAACTTCAACTGCTGTTATTGAAACGACTTCACCGCTCGGGTTCTTCGCAACGGCTGCATAATTGCCTGAATCAGATGGTTGTGCCGATTCAACTAGCAAAGAAATAGCTCCGTCGGGTTTAGCTTTTATAACAGTTCCATCAGTTGATTCAATTGGAACGCCATCTTTGGTCCAATTGACTTCTGGTAAGGGATTTCCATCAACTCTTGCGAAAAGGTCAATAGGTTTGCCTTCGACAACATTTAGGTATTCGGGTAATTGCTCTCTAAATATGGGTCCCATCTGTACGTCAACAGCACTTTCAGAAACAGCTTCTCCAGAAGCAGTCTTAGCGATGACCGCATATTTTCCGGTATCATTTGGTTGAGCCTTACTTATACTCAATTCAACGGTGCCGTCAGGTTTTGTCTCAACTTTGACTCCTTCTGTCTCTTTTATAGGAACTCCATCTTTAGTCCACTTGATCTCTGGCTTAGAGTCCGCCAATACCTTTGCGGCCAATTTCAAAGCTTCGCCTACAATGACGTCGACATAATCGGGAAGTTTGTCAATAATTATCGGTCCCTTTTGAACGTCCACTTTAGTAGAAGACACGATATCTCCCGACGAAGACTTAATAATGAGAGCGTATTCGCCAGCGTTTTCAGGTTGTGCATGGTCAACACTCAAAGCGACCGTTCCGTCCGGTTTGGTTTCAACTTTGACACCTTCTGTTTCTTTGATGGGTATGCCATCCTTAGTCCATTGCACTTTGGGAGTGGGTTTGCCGTCGACTTTTGCAATTAGTTCTAGTGGTTTATCAATCACTACCTCAACCTTTTCGGGTAATTTTTCTGAAATGATGGGTCCTTTCTGAACATCGACATCAGTGGAAGACCTCACTTCTCCCAAAGCATTCTCAACGATAAGTGTATATTTGCCAGAGTCTTGAGGTTTTGTCTTATCGATAATCAACTCTACCGTTCCGTCCGGTTTTACTTGAAATTTGACAGAATCTGATGATTGCATTTGAATGTCATCCTTAAGCCACTTGACTTGTGGTAACGGTTGTCCGTCTATTTTCGCCGTCAGGACTAATGGTTTTCCTTCTAAAACATCGACTATCTTAGGTAAATCAATTTCAATTTTCGGTCTCTTCTCATCACCGGAGGCCACACTGACTACAGTCGAAGAAACGATGTCTCCTTTTGTTGACTTAACGATGACTCCATACTGTCCTGAGTTTTGAACTTTAGCGCAGTCAACACTCAAAGAAACAGTTCCGTCCGGTTCGGTCACAATCTTCACACCATCTGAAGGCTTGAGGGGAACACCATCTTTGGTCCATTGAACTTGAGGTTGGCCCTCAACCTTAGCAATCAGTTTGATTGGTTGTCCCTCCGCTACTTTCATAGCTTCGGGTAATTTATCGATGAAAATAGTTTGTGTCTTAACGGGCTTTATATCGACTTCAGTGGAAGTACTTATTTGTCCCAAAGGATTGGTTGCAATCATTTCATAATTTCCGGAATCCTTTAATTCCGTCCTTTCTTTTTTCAAAGTCTGTGTTCCGTCGGGTTTTGCTTCGATTTGAATGTCATCTGAAGCTTTGATATCGAGGCCATCTTTAGTCCATTTTATGGTAGGCATCGGCTCTGCCTTTACTTTTGCTATTAATTCCAATGGTTTTCCCTCTTCTATTTGGATATTCTTGGATAATGTTTTTTCTAATGTCGGTGCCATTTGTGGACCACTTATTTGAACAGTTGTCGAACAAACTGTTTGTCCGCATTCATTGGTTGCTCTGATTGTATAAACTCCCGAATCCTTCAATTTCGGGCTTTTAATACACAAAGATTGTGTTCCGTCGGGTTTTTGCTCGATAACTGCACTGTCAGAACCCTTTAGAGGGCTGTCGTCTTTTAGCCACTTGACTTCTGCCGTGGGTAGAGCTTCAACTTTAACTGTTAGCTGCAAAGGCTGTCCCTCTTCGAGATTTATATTTTTCGGTAATTCCTTGTCAAACATTGGTTTTCTTTTGGGCGGTTCGACACTGACTGAAGTTGAAGTAGTGATTTCCCCCTTCATGTTTGTCGCTTTAACTTCATATTGACCGGCGTGTTCAGGAGTGACAGCGTCCACAGTTAGAGTGGTTGTGCCGTCAGATCTGTCAGCTATTTTAATATCATCTGATTGTGCAATAGGCTGACCATTTTTAGTCCATTGCGTCGACGGTATGGGTTCACCATCAACTTGTGCCGTCAAAATCATTTGCTGTCCCTCTTCTACGGTCACCGTCTTTGGTAATTCCCTTTTGACGATAGGAGGATGGGGTGTATCCATGAATTTTAAAAGACACACACTTTTTGCTTCTCCGTGAGGGTTGACTGCTTGGCACACATACTGTGCGACGTCGTCTCTTGCAATAGACTTGATTTCGAGTGTATATTCTTGGTCCACATTATTGATAGTAATCCTATCGTTCGGAACCATTTCTTTTCCATTCTTAAGCCACGAGACTTTAGGCGTAGGCTTTCCAGAGATGTTTGCTTCGAAGACAACGCTCTGACCCAAAACCAGTTTTCCCTTATCCTTCTCCACACTCATTGTTATCACGTCTTCTAATTCTTGAATGAATTTTGGTTTCGAACCATCAATAGAGAGTTCAGCCGAATGTTGTGCCTCTCCCGAGACATTCGACGCATTGCAGACATACTTTCCGACCAAGTCTTCAGTCACTGATCGGAACCGAATAGAGTAGAGATTGTTTTCCGGTTCATTGAAAATGAGGTCTTCATCAACGGGTTCACTGTCTTTATACCAATTGACAATTGGCTTTGGAATACCAGTGATTTTAGCCTCAAGTTTAGCCACACTTTCCTCCACAACAGCCACATCACACAAACCACTGATTGTTGGAGACTCGGGTTCTGTTCAGTCAAAACAAAGTCCAGAATTGAATGATTCATCAAAAGAGTCAATATTTCAGACGTTAAAAACATTTGCAGCGAAGCAGATATTATAAAAATTAAAGTTAACATACCCTGCACTGTAAGCCTCGCTTTATCAGTCGCCTGTCCTTTGTTATTTTTAG